>PYAF01003701.1:479758-509494 GCA_007407185.1 Glycine tomentella
TAAAATGATTAAAATATCTTACATATATCATGGTTGACTAAGGATAAAACAACTAAAATGTAAGTTTTAGACTCATTAGCAAAAAAATATTTGTTATTAATTTTTATAACTTAAAAAGGATCTTATATCTTGATAAAAAAAAATGCTAATAAAAAAGTCTAACACATTTGAAGTAAACAAAATCTTTTTAAAGTTGTTTTAGGTCTTGCTTATTATTGAATCAATCCTGACATATACTTTTAGATTTAAAAATATAATAATAATAATAATAATAATAAAAAGTGTGGTGAAAATACATTGTTTAGTGGAGAAATATAGAATTTTTTTTTACTTTAAAAATACAAAAAAAATATTTATCCAAATAATACAACTCAAAAATATTTATCCCAATAATACAAAATACTATAACAAGTGAGAAATCGGTTTCATTTTTCACTTGTTTTTTATATATATTTTTGCAGTACTTAAGAGCCTGATTTTTTAATTACTTCTTTTTTACATGTTTAGAAATCAGTTCCCTGGAACCGATCTCTAAACATTCTGTTTTTTAGAACCAGTTATGAATCAATTTCATGACATGGTTTTTTTTGTGTTATTTCTTTCTTTTAATTGTTTTTTCCTTTTTAATTGTCTATATGTTGGTATAGAAAAAAAACTCTCATAAGATGTTAAATGAAATTTTGTATAATTTTCATAATTTTTTCTTAATACTACATTGTTATTTTACTATCTTGGATAATTCAAATTTTTTTTATTTTCACTAAATAACTCTAAAAAAGTTTTTAAATAAATAACATAATCAATACGAGTGTCATTATCTAAAGAACAACGATTATGAATACAATTAAAAAAAACCTTTGGCCTTTGGGACATATCAAACGTAAAAGGGAGAGTTAGTACAATTCCCAGTAATCATTTTTCTTGCCCTATACGAAAATGAGTTCAAACTTTCTCAAATTGTTATTTAGTCGAGTTGTTTATAAGCTAAGGTTGTTAATGAAAGAGCAATTAATTCCTTTTGGAGATGGATTAATGTCACAGTTGTTAAAGATAACATCCATAGTAGTAGCATTTGTTATTGGTGTGAATAAGTACTGAAAAAAGTACCTTTGTAAACCCTTTGATCGATGATCAATCTAGTCTTTTGTTTTTTCTATTGATTATTTGGTCTTAAATAACTTTCATTTGAAAATCCATTTACTATCAACATGTTTACAATCTTTAGGCAAATCTAATGATTCTCAAGTGTAATTATTCATTATATATGAAATTTAATTAGTTCTCTTTTTTGTTTGTTTTATCTTGGTTTTTTTATTATTTTTAGTTCGCTTAATTTTAATATCATAAATATATTTAGTTACAAAAGATCAATAGAAATAGAAGCAAAAGTTAAAACTACATCATTCACCAAGTTTCTTTTAAGGAAAAAAGTGCAAGATTTATGATTTAAAAATGTTAATTTCATTGTTATATTCATTCTAAATAAAATAATGTGACTAAAGTTATAATATGCCTATGATAAACAAATAAAACACACGCAGACACAATACTTTTATATAATTAAATATAAAATTAATTATGATTATTTAGTTTAAATAATAATTAAGGAAATAAAATAATAGGTAAACTATTAGAAACACTTACACACATTGTGTTGAACATATCCCTTTATATGTTTTATTTTCTAATTCATATTCCAATTATTAAATAGATTCATTTTAAAATATTTTACTAAAATAAATACAGTTAATTTTGAAATCATTTAGTTAAAAATAGTAATATTTAGTATTCAATTACTTTTACTTTTTAAAATAAAAAAGATTGGACAACAGCAACCCGTGACATATGTTCCATGTACTATATATATATATATATATATATATATATATATATATATATATATATATATCCAATTTTTTCTTAAATATTATCTATTTCTATTTCTTAGTTTAAAAGTTCTTCTGGCACAATAATTGATTGATTGACCATGACTTCATAAGTAGTGGTGTAGTCTCATTACGCGCATAAAAACTATAAAATATTTTGATACCTAAACTAAAAAAATATATAGTGTTTTTATTCCTTTGTATTTTCATTTTATTGGATTATTAAATTACATATTTGAAATTAAAAAAATTATATATGTAATAAAAAATTTGAATTGAACTAAAATATTTAAATTATAAAATTACCAACAATAGAACAAAATATTTAAATTTGAAACAATACAATACAAAGAATATGACATAAATTTAACGTTGTTGGCTTGAGCCTACACTATTGGGGCAATTTTTCTTTAATGGTCTGGGATGCGACACATGGAACATCGCTTTGGTTGACCCAGTTCTCGAATATCCATTTAGGTGTGTATACGAGAGGAGACAAAACGACCCTTAGAATTTCTTTTTTTGTTTGAGTCAGGGAGATCATTGGCTCGTGACACTTTTCAACGTATACACATGATGTATGTAGTTCCTATACTCATGGTGAGCATGCTTACAAGTAGCAACAACATGAGAATAGGGCATGTACAATTTTTGGATTTTGCCACAATCACACCACCTTTCGTCCAATTTGACCATGAAATTTACAGTAGGCCAAACCTCTTGGGTTTATTGTCACCAAGAACCATATGTCGCTTTGATTGTACTCAAGAACAATGTGAGTGTTTGCCTTTCTCTGTACGTCTTTGATGGGCTTGTTTAATACTTGCGTATAAACTTGGTCAGATGTAAGCATTGTTGTGACTTCTCTCTCTTTGTTGAACAATGCATTACACCTTTGATATGTCTATTTCACTAGCACACTTATTGGCAGATTTCTTGATTTGTTGAGTACTGAATTAATCAACTCAGCAAGATTGGTGGTCATGTGTCCCCATCGTCAACCACCATCCCATGCGAGAGTCCATTTTTCTCTCGGGATTTCGTTGAGCCAATTAATTGTTCAATGACCATCTGCTTCCTCCTTCAGAATGTTATAATAGTAGCTCTGTCCTTGCATATGCAGAGTAGTTATAAACATATAATTTCAGTATTGTGAATAATACAAAATGAAGTGATATTTAATATGAAGAGAAAGAAGTTTAACACTCACCCATATTGATAATTAGTTTTTTTGATGTTATTGTTCTTATATCTCCTCGTGTAATTCTATGAAATGTGTTGAATGCATAACACATGCACAAAATTATGTGTTGTACACCTACTATTATATCTTGAGTAGACAATTTTTATTGACTCGTGCTTGTCTACAATCAAACATAGACCATGTTGTGGGGTGACATGCCTTTTAAAATTTTGGAGGAAGAAGCTTCATGTTTCTACTGTTTCACTCTTGACAACAACAAAGGTTATTGGAAGGATTTTCTTGTTCTCATCTTGTGTAGCTACCACAAGGAGAGTCCCTTGTACTTACCCTACAACCATGTTCCATCGACCTAAATCACGGGTTTGCGATATTCCAACCCATCGATACACGATCTAAAACTCCAAAAAAGACAATGAAATTTCATGAAACTCTCCACTGTTTGACCTCCTTGAGGTGGAATTGACATTGTTTCCTTCTCCATGACCATACTAGGAAGAAATTGTTGCATAACTTGTAACAATCTCAGTAAATTGTGGAATGATCTTTCCGAGTTGACGCGGATATTTTCAATAGCCTTTTGCTTTGCCAACCATGTTTTTCAGTACATGGTAGTGTATCCTTCAATGCTTTTGATGTGTGATATCAAGGTTGGCACTAAAGTTGATGGATCATTTTCAATCAACTTGGGGATGCTCTTACTGATGAGTAGATACGAAAAATTTGCATGATCTTGTGAGGTTGATGGATTTGAACATGTGTGGGGTTCATGGAACTTTTTTCTTTCTCATTATTTACTTGCAAGGATGTATGGTTCCATACACCTCCAAGCACAACTATTGTCATCACAAATAACAATTAGCTTTGTTGGGTTCGATAGTTGTGTCTTGTAGTTAGCTCCTTTGCTCACATGATATTGCTGCAAAGCATGTTGTACTTCTTGTTTTGTTAGAAAACGCATCCCTTCAAAGAGAGATGTTGGACTTCTTAGCAATTCAAGTTATGTCCGTATTCAAAATCTTCAAAATTATATTCTTCAAAATTGTGGTGGTAGGATTGTTATTGGTGAAACAGGCTCAGCTTCTTCCTCATCATTTTCTTGGGGTTGATTGGGTAGAACTTTGTCTTCATCCTCACTAAAGGAACCGAGTTCTTCATTACGAAAGCCAGATTCTGTTGGAAACCCAGGCTCATTTGGTTGGGTTGATGAGGTAGGCTCTACTGCAGGGTACTCAAGTATGGGTGATGTTGATCCTCATTAGCATCAAATGTTTGAGAGTCTAACAAAATGATGGAAAATGGTGCGGAAAGAAGTTGAGTAAAAGAAGATGTGTTTTGTTCAAATAAGTTTTGTTGTGGTTGGGTTAAAGCCAAAGTGTCTCGGTTGCATTAAATGTATGTGAATAATGGGACTGAGGATAATATTGTGGTTCATGAGATAGTGGTTGAGGGTTTGGGGTGGGAAGTGTATGTAGTTGGATGTTTACATATAATTCAATGCATAAAAGAATCTCATGTTGGCGAACAACAAAAATCATACCTTTGACGTATTCGTCGTCAGCAAGTTGCACTGATGTAAACTTGAGCATTTTGTGCCCCACTACTTGTGGGTATCATAATTAAATATTACATACCTGGTCCAATGGTTGAAGTTGGAGTCTTTGGTGGATTTTTCTTTTCAAGGCTTCAAGTGTGAGACCTCGCTTTCTTTGAAAGAACATTGGGTGGGGACATTGAAATGTATCCCCTTTATCTGTTTTGATTATTCGACCATTGTAGTGTACTAACCAATTGATAGATGACCAAGACATGTTATGTAATAGAGAAAGAAATATATGACAGAAGGTTTGTGTTTGAAAAGTTGGAATAAAGTAATAGAGAAAGAAAGTGTTGTACAAATGTGTTAAACGAAGGTGAATATGACTTCTATATATAGGGGTCAAGGTTAATGGTTTATAACATAGGGTTAGGGTCTGAAGCATTAGATTCCCTAATGTGAATAGATGAGGATGAAGTTGTATATAAGTAAGAGAAAAAGAAGAAAAGAAGTCGTGAATGCTAGCTAGCTGATGACTGTTGTGTGAATATTGAATAGTTTATTCGTATAACAATTTTTTTCATTAAAATAATTCCAAAGAAGAAAGATTAGAGAAAAGAAGTTATCTCTCTTCTTAATAATATGGTTCAATTATTTTATTAGGGGTAGGTTGTTCGGTCCAGGTATAGGATACATGGTCAAGGTTAAGGGTTTACAACCTAGGGTTACGGTTTGAAGCATTGGATTCCCTAGTGTAAAGCAAAAGTATCTTTAACACAAGCATAAAAGCAAAAATGTCTCTGATGCATTGACGTAAAGCAAAAGTGTCTCTCACGCATTGACATAAAGCAAAAGTGTCTCTTATGGTTAGTGTCCATGGTTCAATTAATATATTAGGGTTAGGGTTTGTGTGACAAACATATGGACCAAGGTCGAGAATGAGGGGAAAAACAAGGGAAAATTACTAAAACTTCAAGATTTCAATCCATGAGGGCAAGTTTTGACACTTAGGCTGTTATTTGTATAAGTTATTTTGGTTAAAATAATGTTTCATTCTTGTAATTTTCATGTTAGTGAAGTCATTAAGACAAATTTTGGGTCTTGATTCATCCCTCAAGCATTAACAAAGTGGGCAAAAACAAGAAAAAATTACAGAAACTTCAAGATTTCAATCTATGAAGGCAACTTTTGACACTTAGATTGTTATTTGTATAAGCTATTTTGGTTAAAATAATGTTTCATTCCAATAGTTTTCATGTCAATGAAGCTATTAAGACAACTTTCGGGTCATGATTCGACCCTCAAACGCATTAACAAGTGGAAAATATTTTTTTCTTCTAAAACTTCAAATAAACAATCCATACTTCTAACTTTTGGCATTAAAACTCACATGACGAAAACTTAGTAATACAACAATGAAAAACACACATGACGACTACAAATTATCAAATAATAAAATGGAAATCGAATAAATTGAGGGGTTTTCTTCAAAACTTGATTCAAGGTTCATTTCTTCATCGAGATATTCATCCAAATCCTCCAAATTCAAAGAACTTGCAGAAGATGGTGGTGGATGTGCACATGTTTGTATGGGTGTGTCTATGATGGTAATATATAACTCAAGGCATGTGAGATTGGAGAGTTTCCCGAACATACAAAACATAGTCATTACGTCCTCATCATTGTGCAACATACATGCCTTGTACTAGCCATAATCACCAACAAATGATACACGTAATAAAAAATGTATATCTTTGGCCACTTTACCATTTGGTAGACTATTCTTGTTTCCAATAGCTTGTTTCAAGGCATCAAGTGATATTCTGTTGTTAAGTTGAACGATCTTTGGTGAACCACTTACAAACGTTGAACCATGTTTAGTTGTTATGATGACTCCATTGTAATACACAATCGCATTGACTGATGATGAAGTCATGATTTAAGGTTTAAGGTTTAGGGTTTAGGGTAACAATAAGGTTTCTGATTGAGGTGATGGATCAGACTGTCTTAGTGCAACTATATTTATAATGTTTAATGGCTTGTCACATACACTTCAAAAAGAATGGCCAAGATCTCACCAACAAAATAAATGGCCTAGATATCACCGATTGAAGCAACACACGTTGAACAGCCAAGATCCTACCGACAAAATCAATGGCCTAGATATCACCAATTAGAGCGACACACATTGAATGACCAAGATCCCACCGACAAAATCAACGACCAAGGTTCCATCAAACAAATTGTGTTATTGTTAGATTTTTCTATAAATACAATGCGTGTATTCTCATTCATAAACGTCAAATTTACCATATTTTCATATGCAATTTGAGAAGCTTATTTGACACTTTGGTAAACTTTAGGCCTTGTTTGCATCAAATTCATTATGTTTTTAATATATTTTAGATAGGAATTATGATTTTAGAAGTTTTTAATATGATTTTGTGAGTTTTTATAGAGAAATAAGGGAATTTTACAAGGTAGTCTCACTTAAGTGAGGAATAGGCCGCTCAAGCCAGCTTAAACAGATGAAAAGATGAAATTTTACAGAAGATATCTCGCTTAGCGAGGAGCGCGCCAAACAGTGCGCCAGAAATTGAATTAATTCAAAACAAAGATAATTATGGAGATATAGCTCAAAGATAGATGAAGAAAATGAATTGGAAGATAATTGCAACAATTCAAATAGATTATATCAGCTGAAGAGATAATTTTCTTGTATATATTATATTATTTTGTTAATTAAGGAGATCATTTGTCTCTATTAAACACATCTATGATTCTATAATTAGAGAGACATATGCAGCAAAAAAAAAACCATCTACACACCACCCTTCACTAAAAAATCCTCTTCTCTTCTATTTTCTTGTATTTCTTGAGTGGCTAGTTTCTTTCTTAGCTAAGAGAGGAAAATATTGAATCCTATTTGATGTAATTTTCTCACATTAATATATTGTTTGATTTCATTATTCGTCTTCTATTCTTAATGCTTTATGAGTCTGCACACCTAATACATGATTCTAGGAATTGACGTGCACTTTGGTGAGTCTCATTGAAACTCAAACTAAATCAGATACTTAATTGGGGTTATCTCTAGGGATAGAATAATCTTGATGAAGTCTCGCTAATTCCCAAACGATAATGTTGATTGTTTGTGTTGGTTTGCCAAGGGATTAGGAATCAAAGCAAGCGATTTAGGGTCTATCACCTAAGGGATTAGGGATAAAATACATTAGTGAATCGGGGATGAATAAAATAACTGTTGAATATAGGGGGAGCAACATGAAGAATGAAGCCTAAGACTTAGAAGATAGTTTTGAGCTTTTCACATGCCTTGAAGATTGTAATTCAAATGAAGTGTAGGAGAAGACAATCTTTTGATCCTTGCTTTGCATTCACATACTCATTAACATGCTTAAATGATTTTCATTAAAACAACAAAGCTACTAATTATTTGAAAAAGGATTTAATTCAGTAATGTTTTTGGAAAAATATAATTTTACTGTTTTAATCAATTACATAGCATTTTAATTGATTATTCAATTCTTGTTTCAAACTGGAAAAGCTTCTATGAATATTTTAATCGATTACCTATCAGATTAATCGATTATTTGGCTCGTACTTGAAATTAGAAAGTTTTAGTAAATGTTTTAATCGATTACACACTTATTGTAATCGATTACATAGTGTAAAGTGTATTTTGTGCCTTGCTGTGATAATCGATTACCATCATTTGTAATCGATTACATAAGCCATTTGAAAAAGCCTGTTTTGCTGCTTTAATCGATTACCATTCTTTGTAATCGATTACATAGGTTATTTTCTGAAACTGAACTTTTTTTATTTAATTGATTATAGCTCGGTTTAATTGATTATTTTGCTCATTGTTGAAACTCAGAATGTGCCTTGAACACTTTAATCGATTAAGTGACAATTTAATCGATTACATAAGTGTTTTAATCGATTATTTGGCGCGTGTAATCGATTACAGGTTGTTACAAAATTCTATTATAAAAAGAAGGAAGGCTTGGCTTGATTTCTAACTTGAACACTTCGTATTTTCTGAGCATACACAAGTCTTCTAAGAGTTTGAAAGTGATTTTTTGGGTTCTCTAACTTCTTGTCCCACTCTTTAATCATCACGAGTTATTGAATGATTTTTGGGCAAGAAACTTCAAGAGTTTGATGGAGACCATGTTCTGAAATTTTGTTTTCTGCTATTCAACCTTGATTGGTAATTCATATGCATTCACATTCATTGGATTATGAGGTTGTTTCTCTCCATAATCTTTGATTGTAATTATGTTTGGAATTTCTGTTATTTGATGCTATTGTAAGTGAGTTCTTGAAGCTTTGGCTAGAGTAGTGTTCTCTAGGAAAGAACAGAGTAGTGTTCTCTGGTTCTTACTCTTTAGAAGTCTAATAGGATTTTAGATTTCTATTCTTTATCTAGTGTTGATAAAGAGAGGTTGTTGTAAAGTTTGTACAAACATAAATTTATAATAGTGAAACTCTAATCTAGCGTTGATTAGAAGAAACTGGATGTAGCTTCTGTTGTGAAGTGAACCAGTATAAATTGTTTGTGTTAAGTTTCTTTATCTCTATCTCTACAAGTCATCTTGTTTATTTGTTCTTGGTTTCATTTTCAATACCTAACAAGTTTTGGTTTGAGCTATTGGTTTCTTGAGCTGAGTAATTTGATTGAGTAAAGTCATTCTTAATTTTGAAAGTGATTAAGATCCTTAACTCTGATTTGACAAATAAATTTTAAAAGACCAAGTTTCAATCAATTCACCCCCTCTTGGTTATTGTGGGTATTCCTATTGTTTTCAATTGGTATCAAGAGCAGGTTCTTGAGTATTATCCAAGATCACCATCTTTCTTTAAAAAGAAAATGAATACCACACAAATTACCTTCAAGGAGGGTGTCTCTCTCAATCGTCCTCCGATGTTTGAAGGAGAGCATTTCAATTTTTGGAAAAATATAATGAAAATCTTTATTCAATCAAATGACCCAGGTGCTTGGAATGCTATAGAAAAAGGTCCCGTGATTCCTATGAAAATTGTTGGTAGTGATATGATTCCCAAAGAATGGGATGAAATGACAGATGCTGAAAAGAGAGTTGTCCAATATGATTTTAAAGCTAAAAATATGATTACTTCTGCACTTTTCTCTGATGAATTCTTTAGAATAGTTAGGTGCACAAGTGCAAAGGAGATGTGGAAAATGTTGGAGATAACTCATGAAAGTACAAATGAAGTAAGAA
This sequence comes from Glycine tomentella, assembly GCA_007407185.1. Classification (NCBI taxonomy): domain Eukaryota; kingdom Viridiplantae; phylum Streptophyta; class Magnoliopsida; order Fabales; family Fabaceae; genus Glycine; species Glycine tomentella. The sequence continues at coordinate 489,650 of PYAF01003701.1, forward strand.
GATCAAGAAAACATGCTTTGATCCATGAGTATGAGATGTTCAAGATGAACAACACTGAAAACATTTCTCAGCTTCAAACAAGATTCACTCATATAGTTAATCATCATCTTGGTCTTGGAAAGATCTTTGATGCTGAAGAGTTAAACATCAAAATCTTAAAGTGTCTCACAAGAACATGGCAACCAAAGGTGATAGCAATCAAAGAATCAAAAGATCTATCCAAAATGTCTATGGCTGCACTATTTGGTAAGCTTCTTGAGTATGAACTTGAAATGTGACAACTAACCAATGCAGAAGATGCAGAGAAGAAACACAAAAGCATAGTCTTGAAAGCTGCATCCTCAAAGGTTGAAAAAGAGGAAAACTCAAGTGAAGAAGATGAAGAGGACAACATGAATTTGATTGTCACAAAGTTTAGCAAGTTCTTGAGAAGAAACAAGAACAGAAAGTTCACAAAGAACAACAACAACAACAACAACAAAAGGAATGACAACAACTTCACTTGCTTTGAATGTGGAAAGTCTGGCCACATCAAATCTGAATGCTCTATCTTTTTGAAAAAGCAACAAAGTGAAAGCAAGATGAAGAAGGAAGGAAAGTCTAAGAGAGCCTACATAGCTTGGGAAGATAATGAGTCAACAACTTCTGAATCCTCAACTGAAAATGAAGAAGCAAATATGCGTCTCACTTCCACAATCAATGAAGATGATGATGATCTCTCAATTGCTGGAACTGAGGTAAATTCTGAACTTGATCAAGTTATTGATGCTTTTCAAGAAATGCGTGAAGAGGCCTAAAAGCTTGCAAAATCCAATAATAAGCTCAAAGGAAATCTTAGATGACATGTTGCAAAAATTACAGAATTGCAAACTGAAATTGGCAACTTGAAAGAAGAAAATGAAAAACTTGTTTCAAGTTACAAAATGAATGGATGTGTATGTGCTTCTTCTTCTACTAATGTTGACAAATACAATTTGTTGTAAAAGGATTTTTATGATTACAAAAGAGTCAAGGAGAAAAATACATGTTACTTTTATCCAAGAATAGTGATTTAATTGATCTTTTGAGAAAGCTTTACAAAGGTAAATGCAACTTGACTGAAATATTGAGTGTGCAGAAATCTGCTGGAGATACTTCTGGTTTGGGTTACAAACAAGACTCAAAATCCTTTGACAAAACTGTTTTTGTACCACCAAAACAGAAGAATCAAAAGAAGTTCAATCACTCAAAGATCAATCAAAATGTCTACTTGAGAAATTCATCAAAATCTATAACATGCAATTATTGTATGATGAAAGGACATACACCATATAAATGCTATGCTAGGAGATTCTATGTGCCTAATAGAGATTATATTTGGGTGCAAAAGAAGAAGAAAGTAGCTAACCCCTATGGACCTAATCTCAATTGGGTACCTTCCTTTATATTTTGATTTGAATTTTGCAGGTATGTCTAAGAGTTAGATCTTCATTATGGTATCTTGATAGTGGATGCTCTAGACATATGACTGGTGACATGTCAATGCTCACAAATTTAACTCTTAAAGATGGAGGATTTGTCACCTATGGAGATAATAACAAAGGGAAGATAATTGGAGAAGGCAATATAGGAGACAACTTCACAACCAAAATTAGAAATGTTTTTTATATGGAAGGTTTAAAGCACAATCTCATAAGTATAAGCCAACTCTGTGATAAAGGATTCAAAGTGTCATTCAATGACAATTGTTGCATGATATGTGATGGACAAAGTGGTGAGGTGATTCGCAAAGGTAAAAGAAAAGGTAATATCTATTTACTCTCCATAGATCATGCATTCTTTAACAACACTTCTTGCCTAATAAGTAAAATTGATGAATCTTGGCTATGGTGTAATACCTTGACTTTTAAGCATGAAATTAAGCTTGGATTAAGCTTATGATTAAGAATTATAATCAGCTATAAGAGTCCCTAGAAGGAAAGCAATAGGCTGTTCTGGCCATGTGGCGCGACCCGCGTGGGGTCTGGCGCGATCCGCGCCAGATGTTTAGATTAGGCCAATTCCTACGGCCTTCTGACGCTATTAGCGTGGACATGGCGCTACTCGCGTGGATTGTTCGAGCCTGTGGCGCGGTGAGCGCGGGATATGGCGCGGTCCGCGTGGAAGGCTTGAATCAGGCCAATACTGGCGGCCATCTCACGCTATTCGCGTGGATTTGGCGCTAATGGTGCGGGTGGTTCGAACCTTGGCGCGATCCGCGCGGAACCTGGTGCGATCCGCGCGGGACTTTCGGGCCAGTTTTATAAATAGCTCATTTTGGACGAAAACTGAAGGAGAAAGAGAGGAAGAGAGAGAGAACGGCCATTGATGAACTTTGGAGCTTCATATCTTCTCCATTTCTCATCTAAACACCTCCGACCCAACTGAGAAAGTGTTCAGAGCCTCGAGATAAGCTAGAGATCCAGCTTTATTCTCGACAAGAGGCGGTAAACGGCGAGATCGAGATTCTTAGGGAGTCCTTGGAATCGAAGAACCAGAGGCGAATGAGGCTTTGCATGAGCGATCTACCTTAGGGAAAGTGATTCCCTGGTGTGTCTTGACTACACAGAGGTAAGAAACTCGACTCTTAGCCGTTGGTTCTGTGTTTGGGTTTTTGGTTGGATTTTGAGTACCTTGAGAGGTGTTTTTGGAGTTTTAGAGCCGTCATTAGGCTTGGACTCTGTAGAGTTTTGTGTTCAGAGGGTTACTCTGATGAAGTTAGAGCCTTGAGTCATCATTATTGATGAAGTTTGATTTTGGCTCTGAGTATGTATGAGCAGAGGTAAAAGGCTAATTATTTGGCTAGTATGAACCTTAGAGCAGTTGACAAAGTTGCTCATGAGATAGTATAGATGTTGTTTGTGAGCTGGAATTGGTGGTAATGAGAAGCTTGAAGTTGATTTGGATAAAGCAGGGATATGCTTTATATTAGCCTGATCAGAGTCTTAGTAGAGGCTCTGGAGCCTTGTGTAGGCTGAGTAAGATCCTTTTGAGGGTCTGAGAATCACTTGTGAAGTGATTGTTATGGGTTATGTGGAAGGAATTGTAATTTCCTTTCGATCTAACGGCTTAGGACCGTTACTGAAACATTGTGTATTTGTTGTATGTAGGACGTAAGCTTGATAGTTCTAGTGGTGGTGACCACGACGCTGGGAGAGCCGGTATTTTGCCTAGAGCAGGTAAGCTCTTGGTTCTTGCATGTGCGTCCTTTCCTGTGTTCCACCATGCTCCTAATGGGGGAATGGTTTTGTTGTGGTTATATGCATATATATGGAAATTGTATGTTGTTATGCTTGACTGCTGAATGATGTGTTGTACCCTGTGAGAGGGGGATTAATATGAATTGATATGATATGTTTGATCTGTGAGTTGCACCTGAGATGGGTGGTGGATATGTATAGCTTATGATTTGCTTGGCTGATTGTTGAATCCTATGGTAGTAGGATAGATGACTGAGATTGGGTAAGACCTGATGTGAGATGTTCCTGTGATATAGACGTAGCCTCCCGAATGGAGATATTCCTATATCTACAGATGTAGCCTCCTCAGGCAATTGTATTGAGATAGGTTATGAGATGTTCCTGCGATATAGATGTAGCCTCCTGGTTGGAGATGTTCCTATATCTGCAAATGTAGCCTCATTATAAAGAGATGTTCCCGTTATATAGATGTAGCCTCCAAGCGGAGATGTTCATATATATACGGATGTAGCCTCTGATAGATGTATTGAGATCCTGCCATGAGATGTTCCTAGTATATAGATGTAGCCTCCTGGTTGGAGATGTTCCTATATACATAGATGTAGCCTCTGCAGGATAGTATTGGATGTGATGAATGGCGGTATGCCATGAGTATAGCTTGATTGTGGTCAGGTAGATGTGCATTGATGGTGCATGATGATTGATTGAGTGATTCATTGATGTGGATAATGATTGTTTGATATACTGTTTCCATGTATATGTATGAAAGTGAACCAGGGGAAGGAAATACCTTCAAGGGCCCTGAGTTTACTGAGATTTTATATCTCACCCCTTGTGTGAGGCTTATGTTTTGCAGGTGAATCCTCAGGAGGAGCTGATAGATCCCAAGGCAAGAAGCCTGTACAGGGATAACTGTACTTTGAAACCTTAGGCATAGACGACTCGAGCATGTGGCTCTGATATTTTGTATTCTGCCTTTGGTTTAGTTTTGTTGTACCCTGAGGGGATGTATTAGTACAGTTTTGTACTTAAACACAGATTTTATGTATATTCACCATATTATGATGTACAATGTTTATGTTAGTGACCTTTGATGACGTCACTCTTAGTTTATGCTTCCAAACTGCTTAAACTCTGATGATTATATGTGTATTTATTGATTAATGTTTGGTAATGACCCTGATGATTGAATGGGGCGTTACATATGGCATAGAAGGGCAAGTCACATTAACATGCATCATATGAACAAGCTAATTAAGAAGGATTTAGTCTTGGCTTACCCAAACTCAAGTTTGAAAAGGACGTATTATGTGATGCTTGTCAAAAGGGGAAACAAACTAAAAATTCTTTTCAAAGTAAAAACATTGTTTCCACCTCAAGACCCCTTGAATTACTTCACATGGATTTGTTTGGTCTTTCTAGAACTATGAATTTAGGAGGTAACTACTATGGGCTTGTTATTGTAGATGATTACTCTAGATTCACATGGACTCTGTTTTTGAAATCCTAGAGTGATGCTTTCAATGCTTTTAGAAAACTAGCCAAACTTGCTCAAAATGAAAAAGGAAGCAAAATTATATCAATAAGAAGTGATCATGGTGGAGAATTCCAAAATGAACATGTTGAAAAATTCTGTGAAGAAAATGGAATTAACCACAATTTTTCAGCTCCAAGAACACCTCAACAAAATGGTGTTGTGGAGAGGAAAGATAGATCCCTTGAAGAAGGTGCAAGAACTCTTCTTAATGAGACAAATTTGTCAAAATATTTTTGGACTGATGTTGTAAGTACAATTTGCTACACTTTGAATAGATTGCTAATAAAGCCTATTTTAAAGAAAACTCCTTATGAACTATACAAAGGTAGAAAACCAAACATTTCTCATTTGAGAGCATTTGGCTGCAAGTGTTTTGTTTTAAATAATGCTAAATAATCACTTGGAAAATTTGATGCTAAAGCTGATGAAGCCATTTTCCTTGGATATTCATTACATAGTAAAGCATATAGAGTTTTCAATAAAAGAACTTTGTGCATGGAAGAATCTGTACATGATTTGTGATGAATCTAATCCCTCCAAGGAGGAAAAGAAGTGTGATGTAGATGTAAGTCCTTTTGAGGAATTTATTCAGCTTAATGATTCAATGAATAAAGAAAAAGAAGAACCAAGTGCTGAAACAAAACTGTCAACACCAGTCCAAGAGCCAAAAGATTTGAGAACTACAAGAGATCTCTCACTTGACAATATCATTGGTGAAGTATCAAAGGGAGTATCTACTAGATCTTCATTAAGAAATGGCTGCTGTAATATGGCTATTGTTTCTCAAATAGAACCTTAGAATATTGATCAAACCTTAATTGATGAACATTGGATGCATGCCATGCATGATGAATTAAATCAGTTTAAGAGAAATGAAGTTTGGGAACTTGTTCCTAGACCTTCCTCACTCAGACCTATTGGCACTAAATGGGTTTTTAGAAACAAGTTTGATGAGAGTGGAATCATAGTCAGAAATAAAGTTAGATTGGTTGTAAAAGGTTACAAACAAGAAGAAGGCATTGACTATGAGGAAACCTATGCTCCAGTTGCAAGATTGGAAGTCATTAGGTTATTGCTTGCATATTCATGTTTAATGGATTTTAAGCTTTTTCAAATGGATGTTAAAAGTGCTTTCTTAAATGGATATATTGAAGAGGATATATACGTGGAGCAACCTCTTGGTTTTACTGATTTCAAACATCCAAACCATGTCTTTAAACTTAAAAAGGCTCTTTATGGGTTAAAACAAGCTCCAAGATCTTGGTATGAAAGACTAAGTAAATTTCTGATTGAACAATCTTTCATAAGAGGACATGTTGATAAAATCTTGTTCATCAAAAGGAAAAATAATGATATCTTATTGGTTCAAGTTTATGTTGATGATATAATTTTTGGTTCAACTAATCAATTGCTGTGCAAACAATTTTCTATCTCTATGCAGAATGAATTTGAAATGTCAATGATGGGAGAATTAATATTCTTTCTTGGATTTCAAGTGAAGCAAATGAAGAATGGAACATTTCTAAATCAAGCCAAGTATTGCCTTGATGTGATCAAAAAGTTTGAAATAGATAAAAGCAAAGATGCTGCAACTCCAATGGCAACATCAACCTATCTTGATTCAGATGAAAAAGAAAACAAGGTTGATGAGTCAAAATTTAGAGGAATGATTGAATCCTTATTGTATTTGACAGCTAGTAGACCAGACATTATGCTAAGTGTATGCTTGTGTGCAAGATATCAAGCAAATCCTAAAGAATCACACCTTACAATAATCAAAAGAATCCTCAAATATCTCAAGTCAACACCAAAAGTTGGTCTTTGCCACTCCGGGATGTAGGGCTCGGAAGCTCCGGAGGCTGAATTCGTCTCATGGACTCAATTTCGAACGCGTAACAGAAAATATGATGCGGCTTCAGTTCAAGAATATAAAGCTTGAAATTTCTCGAGAAAGTGGAAGAAAACTTCAATTCCTGCAATGACAGGGTCGAACTGTGAACTTTGCTAGTTTTGCCTAATTAAACAAATTCCTGGCAAAAAAAAAGGAAAATGAATGGTGAAGGCCCATGGGCTGAAATTCTAATTTCTTTCTTGTGCTTTTTTATTTATTTATAAAATTTATAACACTCATGCATAATGTGCAATCTTTAGATTCCTTTTATTTTTTATTTTCTTGTGTTTACATCAATTAAGTAAGATTTAGAAGAAAAAAAACTGAATTCTTATCAATCTTCAGTACAAAAGTTTTTATAATACTAATCAAATAGAAATTATCCATATGATTTTTAAAGTAAATTTTAAGTATGTGATTGTGATCTAGGATTGGATTCCTATGTTTCTTTGTATAAAAAACATATGCTGAGAGAAAAAAATAGACAACATTCAAGGATTGGATCTTCAACCTTAACTTTTAAATTAAATAGATTTATTTACTTTTTATAAAGTTACAAAGTAGTTATAAATTAATTTAACTATTAGTATTAGAAAACTTTGAGCTTATAAATGTTTAAAAATAAGTAAAAGTAAAAGTTTAAAAAAAAAATGGTGACAAATAAGAAAAGGCAAAAAATGAAAGTTTGACGTCTAACACACGAAAATAGAACTCTCCAATACTCAACATACACGTTTCAACTTTTATGTTTATTTCTTTTTTATAGATATTAAATAGATAAAATCTATTTATTACAAAAGAGACATAAAAAAATTATCATAATTATTATCTTAAATTTTAATACAAAATAATTCATTCTTAGTTTCACATATACTTTGAAGTGATTTTTGTATATAATAAAATTCATAATTGATTTTGAACATTGGTCATGTGAGCCATTAAATATGTATCATTTTAGTTATGACTTACTCTATTTTCTACCTCCCATTTGAAATGAACTTACAATTTTCTAGTAATAATTTTAAAAACCGACTTGGTGACTGACACAATCATGATACTAGGTTACTGGATCAGTGGTCAAACTGGTGGCTCACTAATTGACCTACATGACCCGGTATATAATAATAAAAAATAAAAAATTTATACTTATCTTAAAATCTTTTTTCTAGTACATTGAAATTCAAAAGTTTTAAAAACACAAATAAAATATAAAAAATACAAGTTAAAAAATGACTATTGTCTCTAACATTTAACATCAAAGGCATCAATGATAATGTATATCAATATTCACACGAAAATGAAACATAATCATATCACATCAATGTAGATTATAAAATATAAAAAATCAATCCAAAGTTTTAAATCAGTTTTAAAAAATGATTTGGGATTACAATTTCACCTACAACTCAACCACAATTGCGGCCACAAAAAATATTCAACAATGAATGAAAAGATCAATTTAACTCAAAATTACAAAAAAAAAAACTAAAATAAAACAATAAAAAAATATAAGTGACCGAGTTCGGATCAACGAGTCATGGATTCGACCACAAATCCACTCGAATCAATTCGGATCGCTACATATCAAAAATGTAACCGATCAAACTTATGATTTGATCCAATCCAACCACCTAATTGCAATTCGATCGGATCGGTGCAGATTTTAAAACTCTGCTTGCCTACCGTAGATGTTATTCAAATTGGATATCAAAGCAAGAAAAATCCACCATTCCATTATTAACTTCCGAGAATCTCGTCATATACAGCCCCTATGACATAGACACGATTTACGCCAATCGTTCCTAACATATATAGGCAAAACGGATGTTTAATTTCCAACGAAGAATGTGAGTGACACATGCAAGGTTATGAGAGAGATAGACCTACCCTGGAGGAAAGTCCTCATGGTTGAGACTAGAGACTTAGTTTTGACACATGTTGTAGCCGCCAATGCATGAATCCGCCACCAATGTAGTACTCATCCATAAATATATGCAGTCCTAAAATTTGAAGCAAGATATCAATTCCACCCACTTTGCCGCAACTTATTCTGGCATGTGGCATCACACCTCTCCCATACATTGCAAACTCCATTCTTCCTACTTAGGTCACATTTTATTAGCAAGAGAGATAAAGCTTGCAATATTTTTCTCATTTTTTTTTAACCATTCAGCGAATTTTATATTTTTTTTAATCACCTTAATATTAATAAAAAAATATTTATTAATTTTATTAATAATTAATTTCGATTGAAAAACATGAATCCTTACTTTTTTTCAATTCATAAATTAGAATGAGTTATTAGGCGAATGATTCAAGCCTAATTCTATTACGTGTTGGTTCTATTTTTCCTACTTTGGTTGCATTTATACTACTAAATGCTGAGTTTGAGTATCCATCATCCCTTACCGTCTTATTTATAAGTAGCACTAGCATGTCCACCATGATCATGGCGTCAGGGTGTCCACCGTTTTATCCGCTCCAGCGCATCACGGTGGTGCTCCGCCATCTTCGCCAGTCAACCTGGCTGACCCACCTCCATCGCTACCACCCACATCCCCGGAGCCGCCACCAGGTGGACCGGCTCTTTCGCCACATTGATCATCTCCAAGATTATATTACCCGCCACAGGCTCCTCCCTACCATGCTGAGTCACCGTCCTCATCCTCGTCGCACTCCCAACAACCACAACAACCAAGAGCACGTTCTTCAACTTCACCACCAGTTCGTGGAGCTTCGGAGGACCCACCAGCACCAGCTCCGCGAGTCACTCACCAGAATCCGCCACTGCATAAGGCCCCTCCGACAGTACCTTGTTTTTTACCAACCTGACCAGCTCATACGTTACCACCAAAGCATGAATATCCTCGACATTTTCACCACCCACCTATGACCTATGATACCCACCTGCACCTTTAGCATGTCTGTACTGAGTTACCACACCATTTCTAGTTTGCGGACAATATAATATCTTGCTCAACACCACCAATCAATTATTCTGCATTACTACTGTTACAGGCTCTCATTTATCGACTCTACCAACTCCAAAAACTCTTGCATAATATGTAGAATTCTCTCTAGTTAACTATTGAGTTTCTGCAGCTTAGTCCCACAAACCACCCTCATTATTGTTGTATACAATCTCCTGATTATTGATACTGTCTGTATTGTTTCTGCAACCCCATTCGGCCCGTCTCTAATATGGAAATAACAATTTTTTTTTACTGTATTGTCATGGCATATGCAGAACTGGTGTTTGGATTGACATTTGCATCGTACGATATGCTTGATTTTTATATTTGTGATGTCTTTTCTTCGTTTGAGGCTTTCTGTCGTTCCAAATTTGTCGCAGAATACTATTTTAAAGATTAAACAAAAATGTATATGGATGCATAGATACAAGAGATATCATATAGGGCAGTAATTGAGATTTCTGATGTAGCTGAGTTCGTGGCAAGTGTGGAACAACCGAACAAGTGTTTTTTTAAGGGGCAGGGGGTACCCATATTGTGCTCCACCACAGCGGTAAACATGAATCGGAAAACTGGGTCAATAACCCATTGGCACAAAAGATTTCACCACATGACATATCCTTTCAACTCATCTCAATCATCGCACAGAATTGAAGACTCGAACACCTGATGCTCGATTTGCCACACCTCAGCCTTTGTAAAATTTTAACTCAATTTCATTATAAAAATAAAATAAAATAAACTCAATTTGCCATACAATCAATCACATGTTGCAGTTGCTTCCTGCCAGGAGGCTAGTTAAAATTCAGCAGATTGTACATCAGGATTTGACTGATATTTCTTTAGTTTCTTTCTTAATTAGTCACCAATAAGCCAATTAATGTCTCCTAGGCAATGTATTATCAACTTATTAAATAGGCATTGTATTATTGTATTGTAGAACCGTCCACAAGGCCACAACTATACGTACAGGGAAATAATCATTCTCATCTCTAATGCTAACAAAAAAATTTAAACTCAGATTTATCAAAGATAATAAAAATCCACATTTACAGAAGGATGGTCCATAATCATAGAATAGTATCTTTCTTAATTAGTCACCAATAAGCCAATTAATGTCTCCTAGGCAATTTATTATCAACTTATTAAATAGGCATTGTATTATTGTAATGTAGAACCGTCCACAAGGCCACAACTATACGTACAGGGAAATAATCATTCTCATCTCTAATGCTAACAAAAAAATTTAAACTTAGATTTATCAAAGATAATAAAAATCCACATTTACAGAAGGATGGTCCATAATCATAGAATAGTATCTTATCAGACTGCAGCGCGAACTAATATAATACAGAACCAAAAACAACATAAACAAGAAAATACATGTAACAGTTTCTGAATTCTTTATCAAATATATCCACTCAGCTCATACATTTGAATCTGGAATACTAAAGTGTCGTCCAATGTACATATTGACAGGAACGATCTTGATAGTTGCAGAGCTCAGAAAATAAATAAACTGGAAGGAGTGACAATTAGGATCTGCAGGACGGTAGAGAGATGCCTCCACAACAAGCAGCTATTATTAAATAAAGAACAATAACAATCAAGCACGTCAATAAGGCCCTGTCAAAGACCAAAAAACATACAGTCAAGGGAAAGACAAAAAAAAGGGCATAAAAACTCGGCCCTATGACCTTTAAATCCAAACAATGTTTGGTATCCCAGATCTAATATTTATACTTTCCAAAATCTATTTTCTTTATATTAAGCATAGGAACGAAATTTTACGTACAGGAGTTTAAAATTTTTCATCCAAAGAGCTCTTCGAAGGCGCTTTGACTGTTTCCTAAAGTGAAATGCACTGTCTTGCATTGTTGCTGTCTTATCAACAAGAAGCTCAATCCGGTCACCTCTCTCCAATATTCTCTCAATATTATCCACCATGATAGTGCGTATCTGCATGATAGAAATGAAAGTTCTAATGCCACCGTGTGAAACTAAGTGAAGGGACTTAAATAGACAAAGACACATGATGTGAAACATCAATAGAGTAAATAACATTACAACATGTATACAACCTGAAATCCAATAGAATGCTCTTCAGAAACATGTTTGCAAAGCAATGAATACACTATGATTTCCACAAAAAAAGGTAGATAATTTCTCCAATAACCATTCTTGCCTATCACTTCTTGGGATGAGCCAAGCAGCTTATAAAGGCACTGGAACATTCCAAGTCAAGAGGTATACCACCTTTGCTTAGCTTACCAACTTTCTATATAGATAAATCCCATATATAATTATAACTCAATGGAATGCATTTTTTGTTGAAGGTATAAACTGGGGAAAAACATATATATCACATTTGTGTTTTCCTTTGGTCCCATAAACCAGATTGGTAGCTGTTATTAACTTATTACATAACCAGATTAATGTAAAATAAAATCATCTGTCACTTACATTTCAATGATTCCATATCTAGGAAAAAGGGAAATTTATCAACAAAAAAATATGGTTGCATATAAACCAGAGCACAACTTCACCTAGCTATCATATTCTAAAACTTGATTTCTCACTTCTCAGTTTGTGCTAGATAAATGAAATGGAGAGGATAAAAAATAAAGACAAAATAGGGAGGGATAAAGTTTTCTATGAAATGTACTTGCCTCACCAACTTCACCTCTCACACGATTGAGGGTATCGGCACTCGTATTACTAGAAAAAAATTCCATCTGCTGATGCAAAACTCTTGAAAATTCATCATTCATTGCATAAGCTGGTGCATAATTGGCAACTCTACTGTAGTTCTTCATAAACCTCATTTGGATATCTTCCAAGTACGAGAAAGGGATTCTCCCTGGATAAAGAGAAAATGGGTCCTATCATAGTAAGCACTTGAAAACAGAAATGAATATCAAAACAGCATAGTAGTACTTATTGGAGTACAATTTTGCTGACGTTTGCTAGTTATTGTTGATGACGAGATAATATACTAATTCTCTAAATCAGACTTTACATTTAATGGTTTTGACAAGAAAAAGAAATCAACAACAGTTTGGACCAGTAAAGATTAAATTGAGGAACTATGTCTGTAATGACTACTGAAAAAACAGGAGCAAAATCTATTTTCCCTGGCAGAAGTTTCTGGATATTTGGAGCCTCAAATAGAGGTCCAGAGTTATCAATTGTAGGCTTAAAAGGTTTAAATGCATGGTTGGTTCAGTTTATTTTGGATTTGGAGCAATAATTACTTATTTTTGTCAGATCCATGACAGAGCTTTTGAAAAATAAGTGACTATTTTCCTAAAAATATTCCATAACCAATTACCAAACATGCATTTAAAAGCATAAGGTCATTAGGTCATAGGTCATAAGCATATCTGCATATGATTACTACTTGCTGATAGATTTAGAAGTCATTGGCCGATTACTTGATTGGAACAAATCTGCCGATTCTGAACTAGCTGATAGAGAGAATAGTTGGGAATGTCTTTCTAATTAAAGAGTCAAAATAGCATTATCGAAAAATGTTATATGTAGTTAAAAGGGTCCTAATTTAGTCATGTCCCCTCCCCTCTTCCTCCACGAGATAACATTAAGTCTAACTTTTAGGCATTAACAGGAAGGACATTCAAGCAGAAAGACTAATGGTTAGTTTCAACTGTCATAAAACATATGATTAAGCATTGCAGATGATATCCAAATATTTACACTTGCAAAACAGACCCTACCAGGATTACCAAAGTAACACAATAATTAAAACCATAATTTTCTTACAGTGATCTAGGTGGGCATTAGTACATACAAATTAGGAAACTTCAAGCAGGAGAAAAAGACACAAACTGTGAAACCTAACATAAAGGGTAGCCCTTGGTGTTTCAAAAAAGCTCATTTGATGCAGTAAAAGACTTGTGTGTGGGAGATGGCACTTGTTCCCCTGCTGAATCTGGAAGCCTTTTTGGGTTCACTATCAGTGTGTAACTGTGTGTGACTATCCAGCAATAGGACTTCCTCTAATTTATGAAGCTAAAGTTATGCAATCCCACACATTTAAGAGCTCAGCCGTTTAGTCATTGTGCATCATGATTCATGACATTTACTCAAAGTAAGGATAGTTTGCTTTGTATCACTTTTCAAAATTCACATTCCTATAGCTACTGGCAATTAATACTTTATAGACTTCGTTCCTGATGAGTTCCTCATGGAGAAGCATCTTTCAGAGGCATTAACTGTGTTAGCATGTGTTTGGTTACCAGTTGAACATATGGAAACAGTCATCATAGAATGTGAATGACACAAAATGTTGCTTCCTGATGCAAAGAGGTTCCAAAACACACTAAATATTTGTCAACTCGTCATGTCACTGCCATGTCAATAACAGTAAAGCTTAAACAGTAGGGGAGCTCTCAATTCATACTAAGGGGATGTCAGTTCCCAACATTCAATAGAAGTTACAAAGGATCCACAAGAACAGCACTCTGCACCGCAGTTGAATTTCCAAATCGATGAAGAACTGATACAGATACAAGCTTGCAGACTTCAGTCATAGCTTTGCTCATGCTGATTATTTTTAACTTTTCCGCAACCCTTTTGTACATAAAAGCAATAAAATCCAAACACTCCCTGTTCTAAAGAACAACTATGTGTAATAAAAATATCAAGGTCAGCCCTGCCAATTTCCTAACTAGTCAAACCCTAGGGCTTTCAATTTGTTTCTCCTCTATTCTGAAATTACTGAACAAACGTTCTCAATTTTAGTTATGCAGGAGATTTCGTCCAAGCAATACTACGCATCACATTCACAAGAAGTTCAAACTAGCATCTAACACACGAAAAGACTCTTCAGTAGATCCTACATTTTAACTGAAAGAGAATCGGATCGTATAACAACGAAATTAAGATTGCGATTAAGAAGAAGAAGACGAAGAAGAACTCACTTCCGAAGGTGTCGTTGGCCATACAGACGTAGGTGATGCCATCGGATCGGAGTATGTGGAAGATGTAGCGATCCTGAGAGAAGCAGAGCCTGGAGTCAGACTCCGCCGGAAGCTTCTCGAGGATCCGGCGGGCGACGGCGCCGGTGTTGCCGGTGACGGCGCTAAACTCCGCCAGCACCACCGTGGCCCTGGCCACCAAAGCGTAGAAGATCGCCATCGGCAAAGAACTTTCCAGAAGATCAGGGAGAAGAGAACGTTCTCTGCCTCTAGCTAGATCTTCGACTTCGCTCGCAGCATTGAAAAACCACAACGAGATTGTTGTTATCAAAACAAAACGTGGAGAACTAGATAATGGAAATTCGTACCTAAAATTATTTAATTATAAATTATTACTACTGTATAATTAAAACTATTTTGGTTTTACTTTATCAAGAAAAGAGAAAAACTATTTTGGTTTTTACTGGCAAAGTCTAACATGAAGTTATCATTTTATGGGGACATAGATAAAACAGTAATTTCGATCACAAAATATATTATTAAAATAATTAATAGTTCAGATTTGTCATCGGTTATTGGATGAATTCTTTTAAAAAAAATATATTTTTGATTTATTTTTGTAATCCTTCCTCCACTACGCTCTCATCTCCGATCTCAACCTCATTGCAACTCCCACCACCACCATGCCGAATCTCTTCACTGTTGCACCACTATTGTTGCGTCTCTATTGTCTCCGACCATTTCTCCTTGGTCCATCTTGCTAACCTCACCAAACCCTTCTCTACCCATCACCATAACGAGATCGACGTCGATCCTTAGTGCCTCGCCGAAATGAAAGGGGCCATCGGTTCCAATGGCAAACCCCTCACTCGTTTGGACTCCATCAAGCAAGCCATCGTTCTCTTTGCCAATGCCAAACTCACCCATCAACCCCGAACACCGCTTCGCCTTCACCACTCTCTCCAACACCGTCTCTTGGGTCTCTACTCTACCCTATTCTCCTTTGACTGGGAGAACACTGAGGAAACCTCGCACGACATGAACTCCCTTTACCAGAACCCCCATGAGGCCCATCTCCTCTTCGGTCGTCGTCTCGGAGAAGAAGAAGCCGTCATCTGAGGTTTCGACCCTAGTAAGGCTGGGGAAGGGACAATGGTGGTGGAGTACATGGTGGACGGTGAAGGTGCGGTGGCCATGGTGAGAAGGTTTGGCGTGGTCAATGGCAGATCTAGAATATTTTTTTTATGTCCGTATACTTAGTCTTGGGGGTTCAGGGGCAACGCCCCCAAAATTTTTTTATAAAAAAATTTAAATTAATGCTTTATGTATAAGGTTATGAATCCGTGCAAAATATAGTTATTTTTATAACAAGAAGCAGATAATAGTTTGACTAATCATTTAACTCCCAAATTTTACAATCCTCCAAAACAAATATAAAAATATACTCTAGTACATCCATACATCATCATTCTAAATAATATTCTAAAAAATATTCCTTCAATACATGCAAAAACAATAAATCTCTCTGCAATTTTTATTTTTTCAGAAATTAATTTGTTATAACATGTGTGTGTATATATGTTAAAAGACTAAAGTAGTCATTTAAAAAAATATGTGAAGGTCAAGTAAACAAAAAGAATATTTTTATATAATAAGTCCAATGGTGAATGTAGGCCAGAGAATGAGAAATAAAAGGGTGGTTCAAATCCACCTTATGGATTAGGAGAGAAAAAACAAGAACAGGAAAATAAAGTCTTGACAAATGAAATAAAAGCACAGAAAGGTGTATGTGTGAAAGAGTGGACTTTTATTCCCTAGACAAAGGTCAGCCAGCCCCTTCTAATATTCCTCCAAAATTAGTGTCTGCACTTGCGGACAATAACTGTAACGTGGGTCCGCCAATGAGCATGGTGATGATGATTTGTCGGAGGTTTGGTGTGAAGGTACGGTGGCCATGATTTTAATATAATAAATTAATCTTTTTTTTACCTTTTTTATTATTTTTTTTCCGATCATCAACCTTTTATTTTCGATTACTTTGCTTCTTCACTCGTGAACGCTTGCCTTTTGAATTTCATGATAGAATTCGGTGGATTCTAACGTGAAGTCCAAAAAGCAAACCCTCACCCGTGTACCTCCAATTTTATAAGTAATAGCAGGTTTGTAATTGGAAAAAAATATAAATTAAATAAAAAATAAATTATGTTTTTTGTTTTTTTTTTCTTTCTTCCCATGGCTTCTGCACACACCTTCTCTTTACTTGGTTTTTTATGTTTTCATCCTTTCACTTTCTCATTATTTCTCCGGCAAATCATCACCACCACGCCAAGCCTCCTCACCATGGCCATCGCACCTTCACCGCCCGCCATGGCCACCTCACTTTCAGAAGATGAGGAGTGATTTTTTTCTTCAGTTTTTTCTTTTGGTATTTTCTTTATTATTAAATTTGATTCAAGCAAAGGGATTTCTCCACCGCACATTCACCGTTGGCTTAATCGGAATCTCCGTTGGGAAAATGACTGTTTCGACGCCATTGAACCAAACTGCTAAACGTGGCAATTCTCCCCAAAACCTCATATTCTTCTTGCAGTGGCTGCCAATTCACACATATCAAATCTGCATAATTTCACGAAATTGAAGAGACTAGCTTCGCATAGCTTGATCGATCATCCATGGCATATTGACAAATAATAATAATAATAATAATAATTAATAATTAGTTGTTCCACACCAGAGAAAAAATGACCAGGTGGAAACCCTTTCCAATAAGGAACGAACCATTAATGCCCAAGAGGACACAATTAAGAGAGGAACATCCTTCCAAGCTAGAGACAATAAGCCCGGTGGTTTAGACTCAACAACAAGAGAAAAAACAACCAAATGGAAACAACAATTAACTATGGCTCTTGACCCAGAGACCATCCTAGGCGTCGGGAAGATCGTAGCAATAAGGAGATGGTGCGAATCAGCAGCAAAATAACGACCATGGTAAGCGTCGAAATGAAAAAGAAGAAAAAAGATTATCAGAAAAATGAAAAGCCATTTGCTTATCCGGTTCCCCTTCTTAAATTTCAACCATTAAATATTTTATAAATATATCTAATGATAATAATTAATGATTCACCGATGAGAGAAAAATAATATTACTTCATATTAGAATCCGCCATAGAATTCACCAACTCCACGGTGGTTTGTTTTGTGGTGCTGAGAGGAATAGAACATTCAACGCACGTGGTACTACTTGGTTGGGGGTACCGTCATTTTCAGTCTATCAGAAGATAAGTATGAACATTTTTTTATTATTACTGTGATTATAAACAATTAATTAAATATCTTCCTTAATTCTTTGATAAACTACTTCTATTTTTACTCTTACAAAAAATAGTACTAATATATTTCATAACATATTTTAGTGTACGTTTTATTATTATATAAAACATAAAATTTATGTAAATTTTAGTTTTTATATAATGAAATCTATATAAATTTCATATAAAAATATGTTGAATTATCATTAAAAATATAAAAAAGTGTTATAAGAATATCTTAAATGGAAGAATTTATTTTAAATTTTTTTATTTTTTTTATCAAACGATGTTACCTAAGATACAAGAATTTTTATTTTAGTGGTAGAATCTAATTTAAATTTTACATGCACAATAATATTATTTTTGAAAAAAAAAAGAAATTTTTGAGGTTTTTCTTTTAGAACTCAATCTCAAACATGAAAAACACTTGAGCAAAAATAATAATAGATATAATGAAAGAATTCTTGAATTCAAAAACCTAATTAAATCTCTAAGATAATAAGTTTCAATAAAACTTGTCATAATAATAAGAGGTTATGAAAATATGAGTATAGGAGTTTTTTTTTTTTTAAAAAAAAAAAACCTTGATAAAAAATAGTACTATAAAATTTGGCTGTAATTTTTCATTTCCTGTTTGGGTATTAGGCTATTTGGGCGTCACAGCACAGTTGATATTAATAACACTTCTATTCCTTAATCAAATAGTTTAAAATTTAAATATGAAGTAGATTGTTTTAGGAGAAGAATATTTATAATGTATCCAGTTTATAATTCCAACAAAAAATTGTTACTGCCCTTAGACTTATATAATTTTATATTAATTATAGTAAAAAAAAACACCATTGGTAAACTTTAAAATTCATCTATGATCGAGAAATTTAAAAAATTTACAATCTCACGAGAAGGATCGCCCCAAATGCAAAAATACACCATCGAAACTTAGGGCCTGATTTGATGATAAAGTTGTAAAATCACAGACTGTGAATACATGTTCAAGGGAAAAGTCCAAACATACATGGACAGATGAGTTGACATATAATTTATTGTCAGTTTATTTGACATAATTTTCAAAGGTTGGTGTGGTGGAATGGTAAAGAGATGGACTTGATGATATTCAAATTGAATAAAAATACATGGAAGTACAAGCTATCTGCAAACTAATTGAGGTTAAATAACAAAATCCTTCTTAATATGACAGATTTTCTACGCTAACTTTCCTTAATCCAATTCTAATCCAATTGGAGTAAGTAAATTAACAAATATCGTATCTATAACTATGTATGTATATATAGAGTCATGGTTGATGTCATATATGAATGAGTCATTTCCTGAGGGGTCTTTCTTTCTTAAGGCTCAGCATGTGCCTTTGAGTTAGAGCCAATTAAATTGTTCCCATTCCAATTCCCACAAAGGTTCTTGGAGTTGGACCTCATTATAACTTTTATTATTATCATTATTATTATTCACATCCCAATTTGTGCTACTTGATTCTCTAGCTACTATCATCTGAGAGTGTGAGCCATGGAGTCCCTGGAAGTGTGAAATTTCAGAATAACACAATCCATCCACTTTTGCAGTTCGCTGAGCAAGTGATTCTGCTCCTTCTTTCTCTAATGGTCGTCGATCAAATGCTCGAAAGCTCCCCGATATGACATACACCCGACACAAGCTGAATTCCCATCTCAACTATACACCAAATTAACGATTATGTTAATCAATAAATATAAAAAGTTATGTGAAAAATAAAAATTATTATGACATGACGAATTTCCAATTAAAAGTAACAAAAATTATTATATAGTCTAAAATTGGGTCTATTATTTTGAACAACTTTCGTGAAACATGTTATGAGAAAGAGATAATAAATTAATAATAAAACTCAATAACATGTCACGTAAAAATTGTACGGAATCATAAACAGACAAATGAATATTAATTTGTTTTTTTTTTTTTTTTAGAAATCACATAGATATTCGAGATAA
>PYAF01003701.1:510998-527773 GCA_007407185.1 Glycine tomentella
CACTCTTTATTTATATTTTTATTATCATTAAAATTATATAAAAAGTTCTATTTTTTAATATTATTTTTGTTTTGACGATAAATCCAACATGTAATTTCAAGTAAAATATATCTAGTAGTTTTTTCTAACTATTAATCTTTCTCATAAATTTGATTGATTATTAAATTCTTTCATTTTAATCATACTTTTTTCATCTATAAGACACAAACTTGATATCTTTATTTAAAGAGATTAAATTCAATAACACTGAGACCAACTATTTATTAGTTGTATATTTTAGATCTTGATTTGAATAGTAAAAAAATATTATTTGTCTAAAGTGTTATAAGGATGAAAAATAAAATAAATATAATGATTAAACACAGAAAAATAATTTTAAAAGGAGAAAAAATAAAATAATGTAAAATTACATGAACTGAAAAATATTTAAGCTTAAAATTTGTGAATGCTGAGTTGAAATATGACTATTCGACTTCACGTGTTTTGACTTTTGTTTTATTCGCGAGATGCATTCAGGACGTGGTTCCATATTTGTGTGGTTTGCAAAGAAACTCGTTCCAAAAAGGCTTGTCTATTCATGACATTAACAAATGCTAATAAATTTCTATTCTTTATTTTTAATAATTATATTTTTTATTTATAGAAATAAAACATAATATCAAAGAATTTATAATACTTATACATTTTGCTCTATCATCTGAGTTAGACTTTTTTAACAATTACAATTCTTAATCATAATAATATATAAGCTTAGATTATAAGTAAAATAATAATAATAATAATAATAATAATAATAATAATAATAAAGAAACAAAAATAATAATTAAGCACAAACCAATGCATAATGGACATTTTGTCAGACATTCTTGGTCCATATGGTAAATAAAATGAGTATGAACTGATATTACCACCCATGTTTTTTTACACTATGCATATAAATATAACCTTAAAAAATTTAGTCATTTAATTTCATGTAATTTATTTTGGTAGGGTTATAACATGTGTCATGTGATCATGTAAGTATGTCATATTGAGCAGAACTTACTACTAGTAGAATTATTTTAAGATTTTATGTTTTTTAAAAAGAAATATTTTATGTTTTTAATCTTTAAAAAATGACTATTTTAAATTAGTTTCACTTTTATTTGTTGCACTTAAGTTAAAATAGTGTGCTTTTAGTCTCTTATTGCCTTCCAAAAAAAATAAAAATAGAGACTTGAAGCCAAGGTTTTGAATAATATGAATAATTGTATGCTCACGTAAGGCGATGCAAGCCTACACGTACTTCCAACGTCAACAAGGTACCGTAGACCAATTCTTCAAATAATTTCAAGGACCTATCTTCTTATAATGGAATTAAGGCGTCGGTGGATAAGAATTTTGATTTATATTTTTTATATCTGTTTTTGAAAAAAAGTTTAAATTTATTTTTTTGGTTTTTATAATTTTAAGATCGAGCAATTTTGGTTTTTTAATTTTTTTACTACACATTTAATCCCTAAGTGTTGAAAATCTAATAATTTTAGTTCATCATTAATATGTCGTTAGTTTAAAAGAAATATTAACGTGAAATTTAATTAATAACATAATAATAACGTGACATATGACCTAACAATTGAACACATGTATTAACATAACAATATACGGAGATCAAAATTTTGATTGTCAATGTCATATTAGAATACGTATTAAATTATTATGTCAATGCCATGTAATTACTTGAATGCAACATCAACATAAATTGACTGACACACAAA
This sequence comes from Glycine tomentella, assembly GCA_007407185.1. Taxonomy (NCBI): domain Eukaryota; kingdom Viridiplantae; phylum Streptophyta; class Magnoliopsida; order Fabales; family Fabaceae; genus Glycine; species Glycine tomentella. The sequence continues at coordinate 512,756 of PYAF01003701.1, forward strand.
CGGTGAATCAAAATTGTTAAATTTTAAAAATATTGAGGATCAAATTTGTAATAAAATTTCTTTAAATACAAAAATTGTACAACATCATAAAACTAAAAATTAAAAGTTGATTTAAACCTTTAAAAAATAACATTCCCTAAAAAATATTTCTCAAGAATAATTTTTAGCTAAATTTCCCATAAAATTGTTTACATGAGAATGTGAGAATCTAAATTTCTCAAGTTAAAAAATTATTTTTTAATGCAGTAAAAATATCGATAACATTATTATTTAATATGTTAAATAATTAAAATAATTGATAAAAATATATTGTTTATTTTTCAGGAAACTTATAGACATATAGTATAAAAAAATTCAAACTTTAAATCACTTTATTAGGGCATACAAAATACTATTATTTATATCAATCGTTATTGATTAATTAAGTTGATTATGTGAAAATCATTGAAAATATTTTAATGATAACAATGAGAATAAAATATAAGACGAACTTATACATATTACTCCAACTCCCCACCACAAAACTGACCCTAATGAATTATTTTCACATCTCATCCAGTTTCATTTACATTTTTTTATGGAATTTCATTTACATTGAGAAGTTCTATGTTTATCTCATAATTTGGCCTCGTAGGCTCTGTCAAAAACTAGAATAGACACTGTACTTTATATTTTGGCCTATTTTTTCTTTAATATATATAGGTACCGTCCTTGTAAAAAACAGATGCTTCAGTATACTTTTATTCTTATTATAAATATATCAAAATGTAACTTTATTTTAGATCTTTTTAGTATAAGTTTTTTAATGCATATGCGCTATTAACTTTGACTAAAATTTAGATTATTTTGACTGAAATGTCAGACATTAAACTTTATAGTTTGTCCTTGTTTTATTTTAATTATTTGTCCTTGTAGAAAAAAAATGTTTCAAAACATTTTTATTAGTTATAAATATATTAAAATTTGACTATATTTTAGGTCTCTAGTATAAGTTTGACTTTAAATTTTTGTTGCCTCAACTATTAACTTTGACTAAAATTGTTTTGACTGAAATGTTTGTGAAAAAACAGACATTGAACTTTATTGCTGAGTATAGTACGTAGCTTTGCAAAAGATGCGGTGAGCTGATCCATCTGAACTTTCATGTCTGCATTTGACTCCGTGATCTTCCTTGTCAACGACCGATCCACTCTTGACGGGTTTGGATTCAGGGAGAATTTCCGAGAATTCCACAACAAGTAACAAGAATATCAATTTCAGGAATGATATCCGTTGTCAATGGATATATAATAAGAACAAGAGAAAAAAAAAAAAGAAAGAGAGAGAGAGAAGTATATTGTAATGTCATGAAGAAAAGAAGACAAACTTCAACACTACCTAATTGCCACATCAGCACCCTATAACAGCAATAAACCAGGTAAAAGAACTTAAATAATACAATTTAAATAAAAATTTATCAATTTAGGATAGTTTCAAAACTATTTACAAATATAGGGCAGTAGGTCACGTCCAGGACTGACATGACTGGTCACGCCCAGAACCAGGCGTGACTACAGACTCTTTGACTAAGGCTTGTCGCTTCGACCTAGTAAGCCAGTCCCTCTACCTCTTCCGCATGCTGGTATTTCTTCCAGTCATGCCCAGTTCTGAGCGTGACCTACTTTTATAAATGCCCCCGATTTTCACATTTCCCTCATTTTTTGACTGTTGCGCCTTCTCTGCAAAAGTTCTAGAAGTGTAGTGTGAGTGAGTGTGCAGCGCGAAGCTCTGCCAACAAGTAAGTTAATTGATTAATTGTGTATTTTAGTTAATATATTATATTTTAAAATTGTTAGTCACATGTGGAATTGTTAGTGTTTAAGGTTTAGTTTTGTAGAAAATATTTGGTATTAGGGTGCACAGCTTAGTTTAGGGTAGGTATATGGATAGGGTTTAGGGTTTATGTATTAGGGTATAGGGTTTAGTGTTTAGGGATTAGGGATTAGGGTATAGGGTTGACGTTTTATGGTTTAGGTTTTAGCGTTTAGTGTTTAGGGTTTATGTGCTACGTATTAGGGTTTGGGGTGTAGGATTTAGGGTTTAAGGTTTAGGGTTTAAGTAGATATTCTAACACAATTTTTTTAAATTTATGTGTATAGCGAAGCTCTGCGAAGAAGTGATTGTTTTTGTTGAGTGACCTTGAAATGAGTTCAGGTGGTGACGAGTTTGTACGTGTTGTGTTATTTTATAATGGAAGGAAATTTGAAGGGAGACAAGGTGTTGTTTTTGAAGGGGAGAAAAGGTAGACATGTTTGAAGCGAAGGTCGACAATGGGTGATTTACATAAGAAGATACGACAAAAATTAGCTCTGCAAGACAACCAAAGTATCATACAGATCACGGGAAGATTATGGCAACGTGAACAGTACATGGGTTTTGAAGTTGTGGACGACGAAGACGTAGAATTGCTAATTGAAGAATTTTGTAAGCTGGCAACGAAAGATTTTATAGAGTTGTACGTGGACTTTGCTGTGGTAGATGATGTTTTACCCATTAGGTCAGTTCCTTTAAATTCTGGAAAGCCTACATCGTCATATGCTGCTCCATCTGTAAATGTGTCTGAGGAAGATTCACATGACCCAACTTGGGTTATCGATGACGACGAAGAGGATGACGATGATGAAAACATTGCAATGGAGGATCATTTTCTTGAAGAGGATGCTAGTGCGTCGGATAATGATGACGATGCTGGTGTGGATGCGACTGGATTCCAAGCAGACACTGGTGTGGGGTCGTCTGGAATGCATCCTCATCCTGACGTAGGATGCTCACAATCAGAACAACCTGTTGAAGGTATGTAACATGACTAAAATTTGGTATGTTATAATATTTTACTGTGCATGCTATATTTATTCAACTGCTTTTGTATTTGAAGGTGCTGAGGTGACTCCTTTTTGGGATGGAATTCCTCACTACACATATATTGATTGGAGTCATCCAAGCGAAGAAGAATCTTTTACCGGTTCCGGTTCCGGTTCCGGTTCAGTGCAGGGTCCATGGCAATTAGGGGATCCTATGTTTGTTATACAAGAATTTTCCTCTAAAAAGGACACACAGATCGCATGTAAGCGGAACCTGATGAAGGAGCATTAAGAGGCCTATGTGGTTGAGAGCAAGCCTAACAAGTTTAGCATGAGGTGTATTGCTCATAACGAGGGTTGCCCCTGGAGGGTTAGGGTAATTAAACCGGCGTACAGTGAGAAGTGGATTGTTTCGAGATGGGGTGGCAATCACAACTGCCTTAACGACCATATTTCACAGGGTCATAGACAGCTTGATGCTGATGTTATTGCTTCAATTGTAGTAGGTACGTGTGTTTAAAATTTCCTCTGTATGTGTTGAATAATGGTTATATTTAATGTGAATGTTACTTTTGCATTGTTAGGAATGATCAAGGAGGAATCGTCTGTGTCGATTGCATTGGTTCGGGAAAGGATCGCCCATACATTTGGATTTAGAGTTTCATATCGTAAGGCCTGGTTTGCGAAGCAGAAAGCAATGGCAATGATTTACGGGAATTGGAAAGAATCATATGCATTTTTGCCCAGGTGGTGTGGCTACATGCTTCGTTTTTCACCAGGTTCTTTTTATGATATTCAAACCAATGATTATTTTGTGGCAAATCGACTGGTACGGGAAAAACGTGTGTTTCATCGCATGTTCTGGACCTTCGGACAATGTTGCCAGACATTTAATTTTTGCAAACCAATGATTCAGATTGATGGCACTCATTTGTATGGGAAGTATACAGGGAAATTGTTGATTGCCACAACCCAAGATGGCAACAACGAATGTCTGCCACTTGCATTTGCCATAGTTGAGGGGGAGACCTTGGAAGCCTGGTCATACTTTCTTGCAAACATTCGTTTGCACGTTATTCAAAGGCAAAACATTTGTCTCATTTCAAATAGGCACCGAAGCATACTATCTGCTGTGGCAAATCATGCTGGTTGGCAACCCCTTTATGTTCATCACGTGTTTTGCCTCCGTCATATCGCCAGTAATTTTAATCAAAAGTTCAGAAATCAACGCTTGAAGAAGACGCTGATGAATTTAGGTATGGTTAACAATTATGTGATATTTAAAATGTTTAATGTGTAAGTACATTAGTATTAATGGGATGATTGTTTTGCAGGTTATACTCCCTGTATGATTGATTTTGAGGTGGGATTAGTACGATATCGTGATAGCAGCCCTAAGGTTGCAGAATGGATTGATAACATCCCCAAGGAAAAGTGGACACGTGCATATGATGTAGAGCGGAGGAGATTTGGCCATATGACGACAAATTTGTTTGAATCAGTCAACAAGGTGTTGAAGGGAGCAAGAAACATGACTATAACTGCTTTGGTGAAGCACACGTATAGCAGATTGGTTGAATATTTTGTAACGAGGGGTCAGGCGGCTATTTCACAAGTTGAGCCTTCAACGTGGCATTGCAGAAATGTGGTTGATGCTACGAGGCATAACCAGACTGTTGCTACAGGCCATCGCGTACGCACATATAATCTTGATCAAACACAATTTGAGGTGGAGGAAGGCTGCGAGAGGTGATATTCAGTCAACCTTGGACAATGGTTTTGTCAATGTGGCAAGTTTAAGGCCTTCAGATACCCATATAGTCATGCCGCAGCTGCTGCTTTACATGTTCGTCAAAATCCATTTCAGTATGTGGATGATGTGTTCCTCATAAGTAATTTGGTGTAGGCTTATTCAATCCCATGGCAGCCAATTGGTAATGAAGGTGCCATTCCACCTAGTGACGGTCCAGTTATCATACCCAACAGGGAAATGTTGCATGGAAAGGGTCGTCCAAAGGCGACCAAAATTCGTAACGAAATGGATGAAGTCGAAACCAGTCAAAGACGCACTAGATGTGGAATTTGCAAGGTTGTTGGACATAACCGAAGAGCTTGTCCTGATCGTCGTGCTGTTTCATGATTTTAGGGTCATGTTTTAATATTAGCTGTATGAAATGTTTTGTATTTTAGGGGATGACATATTGTTTCAGACTATGTTTAGCATTTCATCATCTTCATCAATTCGCATAACAAAGTTGTTTGAAAACACGTTTAACATTAATTAAGAAAATAACAACATTAATTAAGAAAATAACAACACTAATAAACTCCATCACTTGAATAATAGCAACAATCCAAATAACTACACATATGGATAGATATGGCAACGGGGCGGGTCGGGGGCGGTTTTTACTTATACCACCCCCGCCCCCGCCCCTCAAAACCGCCCCCGCCCCCGCCCCCGAAAATCGGCGGGGCTAAAAAAGTTGCCCCCGCCCCCGCCCTTGACGGGGGTCGGTTTTCTCCGCCCCCGTCCCGCCCCCGAACACTTAAAAATTATTATTAAAAAATTAATTTTAAACAACAATCATAACATAAAATTTAATCGCGCTAAGTTTCAAATGTATGTAATTACAATAAAATTTCAACATTAGATGTTTATTGCTGGAAAATAAAATTAGTTATACTCTTAATTCTTGAATAAAATTAAGCCTTTATCCCAAGGTATTCCAAATATATAAAAATATTTTTGTAAATAATTAAATATAGCATGGCGGGGGCGGGGGCGGGGGCGGGGGCGGGGCGGTTATCAGCATTACCAAAATCGCCCCCGCCCCCGAATTCAACAGGCGGGGAAAAATCGAATCCAAACCCGAAACCGGTCAACTCGGTTTTTCCCCGTTGACATCGGGGCGGGTTCGGACGGATGCCCACGGGTGCGGGTCAAGTTGCCATGTCTACATATGGACATAAGAAAATAACAACACAAATTAACAGTTTCACATATCTGGTGTAACACATATGTCTTATTCCAATTCGGGTACGTGTTTGCTTAAAACAACTATGATGTGTATTGGAGAAAAACGTTTCCAGTAGTTGGATTCAGCTAACACCTTCAAGATGCCTTCATCGCTTAGCAACTCTTTTATGTGATATTCGATTGTGTTGTCTGAATAAGCGTGATGCACTGGCTGTCTAAAAAATAGTTTTCTTACCACCTGTGACTTGTGGATTCCATAAGGGGGAAGTCCAACAGGCGCAACATTCTTGATTAGATCCTTCAGTGTTTCAATATTGTAGCCTGAAAGAATGTCAAATTTGATTGGATTTGTTCCCGTGAATGCAAATCCCACAAACCCGCCTTGTCGTGGTATGTTCCACTTGCCGTTGTAATATAACATTGCATCATGTGTTGGGACCATGGTGGATTGAAGCAGGTTGAGTATACTCTCAGGTGTTCTACTTAAGGTGCATAATATTTCTATAGGCCCAACGCTCGACATTTGTTCATTGCACATTAACATTACGCAAACATCGTTGTCATTTGTAAGTTGAAAACAATGAAAAAAACATTGCTCACCTGCATGTGGGCTTGGCTGTCTGTAGTAGATTTCATCAACAAATTGGTCGCCACTTATCATAAGGGTGTCGCTCATCCTACACTTCAGTGTTTCAAACGAACACTGATTGGAACCCGCATTGGTATTGGAGAGGGACATTCAAAATAAACACCGCTTTCGTTGTGTTTCATCGATCCATTTGGATAAATGAAGGCTAACTTTGAGTTAGCAATCGTCTGGCTGCTTGTTTCTGCTAAGAATATCATAGTATTTAGATTGAGGAGGTTATGGAGGCACGTATTCAGATTGAGGGAGTTGTGGAGGCAACTTGTGTGGGATGGTTAGCCTTATATAAGGGTCAATGACGCCGAAATGTAGGCGTGACCCACTTTTCTATCATGCCTATTTGAGCGTGTTTAGTGACGCCTCTTAATGAGGCTTGCAGCTTATTTGTCGATACCTGATGGTCTTTCTTAAGTCTGTAATGAGGATCCTTATATTGCGTTTTACGCTAAACAGGTTAATAACTTAACCAAAAACAAATTGGTGCAGGAAGTGCATAAAACTGTTATAAATTTGTCAATTACAATTAAAGTTCATTACAAGAAAAAAAAAATAAAGACAAATGTAAATACATATAAACACTACGACTCAGGTGGCCACTGATAATGACGCGCTTGACGATCGGGCAACACCCGTCTACCACGTCGCCTAGAAGATCCTGCCTGAGGAGGGGCAGCCTGAGGAGGAGATGGCTGAGGAGGGGCTGGCTGAGGAGGGGATGGCTGGGAATGCCCTGCATCCGAAGGGGCTGGCTGAGAAGGGGCTGCATATACAGGTGGGTATGCAGTCATCGGATCCTGTGATGCTGGGCAGGGATAATCAGCAGGTGTGGTGACATATTATCCATGTGCTGCCCAATCTCCAAATTGATCTGGACTAAAATTAATCAGCCTATGCAGTTCGTCGCCATCCCAGGACAAACCAGGAACGTCAGAACTAGTCCCACACTCAATTGATGTCGTGGCCAAAGTTGGGGCATAATACACATGTTGTGACTCGTACTCTGACGGTGGAGGCATGTCACTCTGTGTACTGAACCCCTGATAGCCTATATCCGACTGCTGAGAAGACTGGTAATAGAAAGCTTGACTGCCGTACGTGGGTCCTATGACTGGAGGCCTATAGCAACCATCAACGCGAGGCCTGGGAGCTGCTATAGGCTCAGGAACATGGGGCATGACCCTCCGGCGACGCTCTAGTCCGTGTCCCTCACGACGCCCACGAGTAACATCCACATACACCTGTGGCTCATGCTGAAGCTGTGATGCGGGTGCATATGGGCCTGGCTCCTCCAACAGACACCTCTTTCGAAACATGGACATAATGCGACCAACCTCCTCGTGCAAGTAGTCCATGCTGAATCTAGGCCACTCCTGGCTGCCACTGGCACAATACAACATCTCCAGTCCATCAAGCTACAAATTACACAACAAATTCATTAGTACAGACAATAACAACATGAAAATAAAAAATAGTTAACAAATTAAATTTAAATAACACTTACACCACGACCCATCTTCGCAGCCATCTTAGTGATGTGTCGTTTCCCGTTCTCTCTGTACTAAACCATGTACTCATGGTTTGGTGACATGAACCCAGTTAGTTGGGGGGGCAGCTCTATGTGCTTGTCCCTGCTACCCCAACGACGGATAAAGGGTCGGAGCTTACGATTCCAATTATCCATCTGTTTCCCTCGTAGGGATAGGTCATGCACGCCCTTCAACTTCCTTGGCCTTCGAGGGATGGGCTGATCCCTTCCAAATTGTCGCATGCACAGGTCAGGATGAGAATATTCAACTGTGTGGAAGCATATAATTGGAGTAGTAGCCATCCTCAACAGTCGCTCCTGCTCAGTTGCGCCAAGGAAGTGATACCCTGCATATGGTTGCCAAACCACCTGAACAAAACAATTACACACACAATTAGAAAACAACGATGATTACAACAAATGCAAATTATCCAACTAAACGGACCAAAACTTAACTAATTAACACCATGTACCTCATCTCGAGCAAGGGAATCTAACGTAATCTGATACCACGGAAGGTCATGTGGATGAAACCTCCCTAAAGCATTAAACCTAATTTTAAAATAAATGACATTATAATACTTATAAGAATCGTTATTACCTAATTAATAAAACAAAGTAAGAACGCATACCTGTGGCTGTAATGCCACTCCTGGTGAGTAGGCTGAGGTGTAGCTAGAGCAATGGGTGGGAATTTGAGCCACTCCCAAATATGTAGAAGCACGTGACACCCACCAGTGTCACTCCTATCTGGATCTGTATACTCGCACATTTGTCTAAATAAATGTGCGAGGACTGCAGATCCCCAGCTATACCTGGCTATATCTGTCATCTCCCCTACCAGCAAAGGGAAATAGCGACAACCGGCAGTGCTTCCGTCGGATTTGTCAGGTAGAAGCCATGCTCCAATCATACGCGCGATATGAGCCTTCGTAAACCTTATGACTTCAACCAATTCCCCTCCCACCTCGCCCCAGTGCGCATAATTCCTATCAAAGTAGGACATGTGCAGGAATCCTCCTTTTGGCTCAGCCTCCTGAGCAGGATGACCAAAGACCTCCTCGATGATGGTTGGCCAGTCGTCGAACGTCACTCCGGTCACGACGTTACCGTCACTGCCTAAACCTAATATACCAGTCACGTCTTCCAACGTGATGGTCATCTCTCCCTGTGGCGTGTGGAATGTATGTGTCTCTGGCCTCCACCGCTCAACCAAAGGCACTGATAAGTGCAGGATCGATCTGAAGTCAAGTTTAAAATAATTAATGCGTATGCAAACATATAAATAAAAAACATTTATAGGAATTACTTCATGTGTACCATTGTTCAATTACAAAATTTATACCTGAATATGTTGCATGCGTGCGACATGTAAGAATCCTACATGCCCTAACATCACCGCAACGATTGCAGGAATATCGTCACAGTCTAGGCTCCCTGAAATCTTACCACGCCTCGTCTTTAACACACGACATTTCTCCTCGTTCCACACAGCCTGTGAAACGTGAGTTCTCTGGATACGCCTCCGCAAAACCCCCCATTTATACGGGGAAGGTACAACATTGGTCGTCGGATCCATAACGTGACCCTCGTCATCCGATCTAGACCGTGAAGACGCCGAAGATGATGAATTAGCCATCTATGAGACTATTTAAATATAATCAATAAAATATTATAGTTAACAAATAAAACTATTGTAATAAAATTGAAATACATATAAATAACCTAAACCCCAAACTGAAGTATTTAAATTTATTTAAAAAAAATATTTGAAAAATAAATCCTAAAAACGTAAATTGTTGTACTTTACCAGTAAACCGTAAATTTATTTAAGCCTGAAGTAGATTTCCAATAAATTTTAATAATTTTAGGTTCATTAGCTTATAGAAGGTCGCTAACCCTAGGGAATAGTGTTTAGACTAGTTTAGAAAACGAACTCATTTGGTGCGCATATCAGGATTCTCCAACTCTTCAGCTTTGCAATGAAAATGACATGTGGGTATAGGATAATCTCAATTTTGATGATGAATTAGAACCCTTTGCTCGCTGCTTGAGAGTCTCAGAGTTGGTGGGTACGGAGTGTATACAACAGTACTCGCCAAATCGTGTTGTTATGCAATTCCGAATGGATCAAGACATTCCTGGTATGCTAGCACATTACAATGAGAATCCTTGGATGAGTTATAGTCAGCCAGTAATGGATACAAATTTGTACTTGCAAGTTACCAATAGTTATACAAATTTGTATCCATCACTGGTTGACTATAACTCATCCAAGGATTCTCATTGTAATGTGCTAGCATATCAGGAATGTCCTGATCCATTCGGAATTGCATAACAACACAATTTGGGGAGTACTGTTGTATACACTCCGTACCCACCAACTCTAAGACTCTCAAGCAATGACCAAAGAGTTCTAATTCATCATCAAAATTGAGATTATCCCACACCCACATGTCATTTTCATTGCAAAGTTGAAGTGCTGGAGAATCCTGATATGTGCACCAAATGACGCCGTTTTCTAAACCAGTCTAAACACTATTCCCTAGGGTTAGCGACCTTCAATAATCTAATGAACCTAAAATTATTAAAATTTAATGGAAATCTACTTCAAGCTTAAATAAATTTACAGTTTACTGGTAAAGTACAACAATTTACGTTTTTAGGATTTATTTTTCAAATATTTTTTTAAAATAAATTTAAATACTTCAGTTTGGGGTTTAGGTTATTTATTTGTATTTCAATTTTATTACAAGTGTAAACACTATTCCCTAGGGTTAGCGATTTTCTACAATACTATAAGCCTTAAATATTCTACTTTACCACTATACCCTAAACTAATCTAAATCCTATAACCTAGGATCTAATAGTTTTCTACAACAGAAAATAAATCATATGCCTCTAACAATTTCAAAAATCAAGAAAATAACATATTAAATAAAACTAATAATTAATAAATTAACTTACTTAAATCAACAAAATAATATATTTAATATAAATCATAATTAATAAATAAATTAACTTACTTTTTGGCAGAGGTTCGCTGCTGAAAACCCAAGAGAGATGATGCCTCAGAACTTTTAGAGAGAACCCAAAGCATTTTTATAGAGAAGTCATAGAACTTTTAGAGAGAAGGCAAAAGCTGAAAGTGAGTGAATAGTGAAATCCTGGGGGCATTTATACAGGCTGGTCACGCCTAGAACCAGGTGTGACTGCCCCCCTAGTCACGCCTGATTCTGGACGTGACTAGTCATGCCCAGTTTTGGACGTAACCAGCTACCCCAGATTCGTAAATAGTTTCCTGGCAGCTCCAAATTGATAATTTTTTTTTTAAATTGTATTATTTAGGTTCTTTTGCCCAATAAACCATGAAATGAAAAATAAAGCTGATGACAAAAAGGAAAAATAACTAGTAGATAGGAAAACTAAACCTAGGATAAAAAAGAAAATAGTTACAACATTAATGTAATTGCTGTAACACAATTTCATTTGATGTAATTGAATGTGACAGTTTAATCTAGTATATTTGTTGCATATGGGTTTCGAAGGCTTAATATGAAGTGAAGGAGTGATTAATTTTAATTTTAGTTTTCTCTTCCTAATTTTTGTTTTTTTAAGCTAAAATCCATAAAATATATAAAAGAGAATCTCGAGAGTGGATGGTTGACCGCCGCCCCCTTGTCCTGGAGGCTCTCCGGCCGAGGAGGAAACAGAACAACAAAACATGGTAATCAAACCAATACCCATGAAAACCATAAAGAATACCTATAACTTCGGAAGCCTTAAGCTATTGAAAAAGAAAAACTCCCGACAAAAAGTAGGATTATGAATTTTCAAATCCAAACTGATTCAAAATAAAAATAGAAAAATATATAAAAAAACAAAAACTAAATCAAATTGATTCTTTTAGATTTGTTTGAATGATTTCTTTTCCTTTAAATCGATCCATTTTTAGTTCGGATTACTATTTGTATTTTTAAAACCAAAATAAACTGAACCAAATTATAACACTTACTACATCAACACTTATATTACCTTAGTGTATATAGGTATCACTTGAGTTTTATAGTATTTTATAATGTTATATATATATAATTTATACAATGTATACCATATTCTTTTTTAGACAATTTTTTTAAGATATATTTTGTTAAAATTGATAAAAAATTTGACAAATTTTTATCGTAGAAGGTTTAACATATTAATAAATTTTACAGCAATTTTCTTAATGTAATTTAATTTTAAATATGAAAAAAATATATAATTTTTAAAAAAATAATATTTTAATTAAAACAAAAAAAATCAAATAAAGTAAAATATTGATTTAATTAGTTTTGAATTTAATTTGAATGAAAATCAAACCAAACCAAATCACGTATGTTTTTATAAATTTAGTTCAAATGGCTTTATGTGAATAACCTAATCAAATCGAACACTGATACTCCTGAGTAGGATAACATCAAGTATGACTATGAACAAGATAGAAAACGTCGTATGGAAAGGAAAACATGCATCCTCGACAAGGAAAAAAAAATGCCAACAGATAGAGGCCAATCTCCCAAAACAAGCCAGGTAAAAGAAAGGCATCTGCTAGGGATGCTCAAAAAATTTAATTTTAAGAAAATAACAATAACTATAATTAGTTTTATATAATTATAGTCATATAAAAATCGATATAAAATTATAATCAATTTTATAATTACGAATATTTCAAATAATTTATTTTTATTTAAAAAATAATTATAGGTATAAAATTATAACTAGTTTTATAAAAATGAGTATTTTAAATAATTTATTTTATTCATTAATAACTAATTATATAATTAAGTTTAAATATAACTTGTTATATAATTAGTTATATACCATATTTTTAAAATAATAAAAAATTATATCATATTATATCCATATTTTATAATATTCTTTTATAATCTAATTATTTATTAGATATGATTATAATTATGTAAATACCCAAATCTTGAGCACTCATAGTTACTACAATACTGTATTTTCCAAGACAGAAGACAGCCTGCTAGATAATAAGAAGAATTAATTAAACAAGACAAGCTAGACCACCTTGCAAAAGAAAACAAAGTTTATTTTTTCCTGGATGTCCTCTTTCTCTGAGTAGTTGGAGGAATCACTTTAAAATTGTTTGTTGTGGCTGCAGAGTTGTTCATGTTTGTTGCACATCTATTGCATCATTTTCCACTTGTCCCCAAAAGTTTGCAAGGATTTGAAGATCCTTTTGAACAACACCTGGTAAGTGAGATTCAGTGGCATCCATCCTCACTGTTTTTTAGACTTGGAGGGTACTAAAAGGATATTATCTTCAGATTTGTTGACAGTTATAGCTGCCCCCAAGGAGGTTTTCTTACTCAAATTCTGAACTGGGGATGCACGTACCCTTATTTTGTGTGAAAACGTAAAGCAACTTTTGGCTTGCATGTCAAAAAGGAATGGCTAGTTCTACGAGCCTGTAAAACTTGGTTGGAAGGTAGAAACTATTGCAATGCATTAAATGCTTGAGCTCTCATCTTTGGCTATAAATAGCACCTCCATTCCATCACTTTGGTATCCTACTACAATTGTAGTCATTCCCTTTAAGAGAGTTAGCAATTCCAGTGAAGTGTGTGTTCTCCTATTATAGGAGAGTGAAATTATTCTCTTCTTATATTTAGAGAGAGGTTGTAATTTTCTTTCCACTTAATGAGATTTTTCCACGTTAAAAATTGTGTGCTATTTTCCCCATCTCTTATTTTAGTTGTGAGTGATTATGTTGTTGCTCTGGTTCCCAACATTTTGTTTCTTCAGACTCTTCTTTTGTGACTTTGAGAGGACAACTTGAAAATCATCTACCAATTGTATAGGCACTTCCTGCATATTCTGAAGGCTATCATCCTCAGCAAAGTCAGCCCAAGCTTTTTACCAGCTTCAGCATCTTTGGTTGAGGGTTTCGATTTGGCTTTGGGGTCCTCCTTCGTCATTTTCAAATCAACAAAGGATTTCTTCTTGCAATTGCCAACCACATGTCCAGTATGCTTGCAAAAATTAAAGAATTGAGGAATCTTCTCATACTCATTGTTGAAAAAGAAAGCGAACGATTCTCTCGCGACCAAGATGGAATCTGGAAGATCACCGTCGAGACTAATGTTCACCAGGGCTCTAGCATAATGCCCAAAGACCTTTTTCCTTAGGTCCAGATTTTTGCTTTAATTTTTCAACAATTTAAAATTTTGATGGTTTAGGTTCAGTAAAAAAAATGAGTAAAATTGTCTTGAAGATTTTCCTTCCACTCACCCTAAAATTGACACAAAGGTTAGCAACCCAATGGTTTCTTGCTTTAATATCCATATCCTATATCTAATATGTTCATTGTTATATGATTATGTGGCAGGGATTATTCTGCTGGGAATATGAAGATAAAGGAATTGGTGCCTGGAACCAAGGTACAGTGTTGTTCTGTTGTTAAAAATTAAAATGTAGTGTTGCACTGCATAAGATATGTGGCAGTAAATTTGCATTGCCTTGTAAATTATTGTAGGTTAATATTCTTTCTAATTATTTAATTTGATGCTAAATCTTCGATTGTTCCTGCACTCCTGCTGATATCACATATATTTATTAATACAAAGTATAGTGCTTTCCTGTGTACTATGATTTCTTTTTCCTGAAATTGATGAAGATGTAAATCATAGAATTGGAGCAGGGTGGATGAAATGACGGAGTGCAACAGGATTTTTGTGTGACCGCAAAATTTCTTTTAAACTGAAAGGAAAATTCTATAGAACATAGGCAATATGAACATAAAATAGAGGTAGCAGAAATGAGGATGTTAAGGTGAATGTGTAGATATACGAAGATGGATAAGATAAGAAATGAGGATATTTAAAGAAAGGTACCGATATGTGAAAAGATGAGGGAGTATAGATTGAGGTGGTTTGGATACGTTATGAGACGGTCAATGGATGCTCCAGTAAGAACAATAGTTTGTTACCAAGAGCTCGACACAGAGAGGTAGATGTCGACC
>PYAF01003701.1:532836-550534 GCA_007407185.1 Glycine tomentella
TGAAAGTCATAAAGGAACTAAAATTAGTTATGGTTATAATTGTGGTTGTTGTAAAATTTATAGATGCTGTTTGTTTATTTCTTAATGATATTTGAATTGTTATTTGTAATTCTGTAAATAAAGTTATATATGGTTGCTGTAAATTAAAGCTGGTTAAATCAATCTGTATGTCGTTGATTAATGAATCTGTATGCTGTTGTTAAATAAATCTGTAAGCTGTTGATTAATGAATCTGTATACTGTTGCTAAATGGATCTGTATGCTGTTAAAAAGCTGTGAGCTAGGTAACAAAATTAAATGAGGCTGTATGGATGCTGTTGCTGTAATTAAATTATTATATAACAATTGTGGATGAAGTTGTCTTATACGCTGTATGTGGTTGTAATATATGTTGACTTTTAAGTAAAACAACATATTCATGTGGGAATTTGTTGATATGCAAACATCCATAATGTTTATTTCATGTGACTTGGAAAACATATATGTGATGTTGGATGATTCATGATGATGGGATGTGATTTAAGAGGTGAACTATGTGATGATTTTGATTTGAGAATTCTGTGATGATGCTTGAGTTGAGAATTTGAGATGAAGGTGATGAGAAAAATAATTAATTAAAAGATGAAAAATAAATCATTTGTGCATCTTCATGTGCATCTTCCCGGTGGGGTAGAATTTGAGACGATGAGATGATCCTCATAAAGAGGTGTTTAGTGTGTTAGATAACTAAACTGAGTTCCATACGTGTTTTTAACTTGGGGGTAGTTGAGACAGTGGGGACCACACCACCATGATGATCACATGGATGGGAGTGATACTCCTACGCGACACTGGGCTACCCTGACGGGATGGATAAGTTCGTTCCACTAAGGTGAGGGTGGGGTTATCTGACAGTGGCCACAATTTTTGAGACGCTAAGCTGAGATCTCAGTCATGCATCACATAATAAGATGAGCATGCATTTTTTCATTTCATGACGATTATGTGTGTGAAAATGACTTGTTTATATTCTGTATAATTGTTTACGTATATTTATTATTTGGTCTGTTGATATTTAAATTTTGTTTATCAAGACTAACCCTGTGTTGTGTCTGGTGGTTGACACCTGTGATGACCCCAAATTATTTGGGCGAGCAGAAAAACAGTGAAATGGATGTCGTACGAGAAGATAGGATGAATAATGTGTACTGTTGTCTGTTTTGACGATCTGTGCTTGTGATGTACTATGGACTGTTTATATATGAGACTCTGGATATGTAATAATGAATGGACTGTATGGTATGTGTGAACGTCATGGACTATATGATTTAAATAACGCGTAAAACTCTTATAATTTCTAAACTCGTTCTTAAATCAATGAAATTTTCATTTGAACCTTCATTTCTAAATTCGTTTTGAAAATCAACCAAGGTTCATTTGAACTTTTATTCTTTCTGTTTTTCGAAAATTTTTAGCAAATAAAAATAAATACGAAATAAAAAGCGAAGTAGAAGCGGTTGTTACAATGGGTGTCCATGAAGTTGCTACAATCATCTCAACCTTTTTAAGTTTTATAAAGAGTCATGCAACTTTAAAAGAGTTTTCATCCTTTATTTTTTAAATATTTAATTTTGAAACTTTAAAGATTGAATCAAAATGACACGGTAAATACTCTTGCTTTTTTTTTTTATCAGTAAGTATTACTTGTTAATTGTTAATTTTTATTAATAAAGAAAAAATTATGACTTTTTTCTCCTTTTAACCTTACCCTTGAAATGGAAAACATACTCAAGCTAGACCTAAAAAATAGGGTGTGTTGAAAAAAAAAAAAACAGATAGAGAGGAGAAAAAACTAAAGAAGAACAGAGTAGTAGATATGAAAAAATAATGCTATATAAAAAAGAGAATGTTTAATTATTTTAAAAAGAGTAATATTAATTATTAATTGAGGCTGAGGATACCAAGTTACAAATTATGACAAAAAGAACTATACTGAGGTATTTAAAAAAAAGTTTTAATTAGAGTTTATGAATGAACATTTTAAATAAATAAATGAACCAAATTAATTATTAAGCTAAATATAAAAAAAATGACATTAATGTGGGACAAAAGAAAGTGAACTTAGAATAATAGCCTTATTAACGCCTCCGCGTGAGGAATGGATCCTCTCCTCTGCATGTTAGTTCATTTGCTCCAAGTATTGTTTTTTTTTTATGGATTAAAAGGTACGGCATTCTCTAGGCAAATTTAGGTGAATGGGTTAGTATAAAAAAATGGATAAATTTTGAAAATATTATAACTTATGAGGAAGGCAAAAAAAATTAAATATTGTTTTTTAAAAAAAAAACTAATTTATAGTAGTTTTAAATGTATTTACGAATCTATAGCAACAAGTCGCGTTTCAGCATGACGTAACAGGTCATGCCTCCACCAAGCGCAATTGGGGCTGAGTCGTGCCTCCCCTAGGCGTGGCTAGTCATGCCCCACCCAGGCGGAACTCTGCACCAGTTATGCCCTCAGGCACGACTTTGCAGCCCCGTATATATATATATATATATATATATATATATATCCCAAATTCACTATTTGACTTCACTTTTTAACTTCTACCTCTCTTTAGCACTTTGCTCTGACTTCTCTCTAGTTTTTAGTTTGAATTTGAGGGTTTGTGCAGTGAAACTCTATCAATCAAGTAAGTGTTCAAATATCTGCTTTTTAAATTACATGAAATATATTATATTATTGTCTTAAAAAATTGTAATTGATCTAGGAAATTGTTAATGACTTATATTATAAATAGTTACTTGAATGCCTTAAATTTCCCACACTGACATAACCGCTCACGTAGATTTACCGAATACGATTTGTCATAACCATCATTGACCTCAAATACAATTTGTTCAACATTATATGTATGGACATAATGACCAGTAATATTGGACTCATTGGCCTTCAACATAGCAACCACATTTTTGCAATCCGGATAAGGACCTTGCAATTCATTAACAGCCAATTGCCCTCTGCATACAAAATATTCCACCAATATGCTATATGTGTGTTTTACCAACGCAGTTATTGGCATGTTTCTTGCATCCTTTAAAATCCTGTTAACTGACTCAGATAAATTTGTTGTCATATGTCCATACCTTCGTTCCTCTACATCATATGCACGTGTCCACTTTTTCTTGGGGATGTTATCAATCCAGTTTGCAACCTCAGGACTCACATGATGAAAACGTGCCAAGGCTATCTCAAAATCAATAATAGGAGTATAACCTACACACAAATTAAATAACATTAAAATTTAGTAATGCATGCAAAATTGGAAGATGAAATTATTAACCATACCTAAATTCATAACCGCTCTCTTCAAATTTTCATTTTTGAACTTTTGATTAAAATTGCTAGCAATATGACGAAGACAAAACACATGATAAGCATGCGGTGGCTGCCATCCACGGTGCCTCTTAACTATAGATAATATGCTTCGGTGTCGATCAGAAATAAGACAAATATTTGTCTTCTTTGTAACATGAGCGTGAATGTTATCCAGAAAGTATTCCCAAGCTTCCAATGTCTCACCCTCAACAATAGCAAATGCAAGTGGCAAACATTCATTATTTCCATCTTGAGATGTGGCAATCAACAATTTTCCTTTGTACTTGTCATATAAATAAGTGTCATCAATTTGAATAACCGGCTTACAAAAATTGAAAGCCTCGCAACATTGTCTGAAGGTCCATAAAATGCAGTAAAACACGCATTTTCCATGAACGATTCTATGAGCCAGATAATAATCTTTATTTGAACATGATAAACAGAACCTGGTGAAAAGCGAAGCATATAGTCACACCACCTCGACAAAAATGCGTATAATTCCTCCTAATCACCGTATATAATTGTCATTGCTTTCTGCTTTGCATACCATACCTTTCTATATGAAACTTTGTATCCATAGGAATGGGTTATCCTCTCCTGGACTAATCCAATTGAACATGATGAATCATGCTTTATCATCCCTAATAATAAAAAATGTTACGTTAACATTAATAATAATAATAAAATCATTAAGTCTCATCATTATCATGTCATCCAATAACGTACCTAGTACGAGTGAAACAATAACATCAACATCAAGTTGTTTGTGGTCCTGAGAAATGTGATCATTTAAGCAATTGTGATCCCCACCCCATTTGGTAATTATCCATCTTTCATTGTACGTTGGTTTTATTACCCTAAACTTCCACGGACAATTCTAGTCATGCGCACGACATTTCATGCTTAACTTTGCCAGCGTACTTTCAAACACAACAGCTTCCTGATGCTCCTTCATGAGGTTCCGCTTGGTTGCCATCTGCACCTCTTTTTTTTATGCAAATTCCTGTTTAACAAACAACTTATTCCCTTATATCCATGAACCCTCAACTGAACCTGAACCTGAATCATTGCCAGAATCTTGTTCACTCAGATGATCCCAATCAATGTATGTGTAATGTGGGATTTCATCCCAAAAAGTATTATTACCCTCACCTACATGTGCAATTTCCTATTTTTATTACAAAAAAAAATACATAAACAAAAATCAGACATATATGTAATTAACTATTGTTTGGTAACACACCTTCAGATTGTTGTGGTAATTGAGATTCACCCGCATCCTCGTGTGGTTAGATTTGAGACTCCCCTACAAAAGAGTGATGTACTTGTATTTGAGTTGTGCTTGGACCATCATCCTCATCATTGTCCGAAGCACTAACATTCTCGGCAAGAAGATGATCTTCCATTGCGATATTTTCATCATCGTCATCGTCAATATCGTCATCCATAACCCAAGTAGGGTCATTTTCATCTTCCATAGACAAATTAACAAGTGGAGCAGCAGATGCTGATGCATTATGGGAATAATTGAAATCAACTAACCTCATTGGTAAAGCGATATCCTCTGCTTCAGCACTATCCACATACAACTCTAAGAAATCTTTCCTTGATTAGTTGAAGAATTTTCCTATTACCATTTCTACGTCTTCATCATCTGTTACTTTCATGCTAATATATTTATCATCGCACCATATTCTTGCAGTGACCATAGTGATATATTGATTGCCTTTGAGAACTGATTTTTGACAGATTTTCTGATGAAATTCGTCAATAATTGAGTTGTGCTTGATACGTGTTGGCCTTTTATCACCTTCGAAAACAACACCATGTCGGTCCTCAATTTTCCTACCATTATAATATAGAACAATACAAACAGAATCAGAATGTGTACACATTTTTATATATATAACCAAAAAGTACAACAAAAAATATAAATAAGCAAATATTGAGATATCTAAGACTAAAAAGATGATGAAGAAGGGTGGTGAAGAGGATATTAGGTTTAAATAGAGGGGAAATGGTTAAAGGGACAAAGTCACACCTGGGAGACGTGACTGACTGCAGAGTCGTGCCTGGGTGGGGTATGACCAATCACGCCTGGGGGAGGCAAGACTCAGCCCCAGTTGCGCCTGATGGGGGCGTGATCTGTTGGGTTCTGCTAGAGCGTGACTTGTTACTATAGATTCATAAATACATTTAAAATTACTATAAATCCGTAATTTAAAAAAAAAAAACAATATTTAAATTTTTTTTGCCTACGAGTAATGTTGGCGTGATTAGCTTTTTAGCATTATTCAATATAGAGATCACATGATCAGGTAACATTTATTCTCGAAGATATTTATGATTTGCTAGCATTGATGAGCAGGAAATTCTATTTCAAATCAGCCAAATATTTCTTATATCTTTTATGTATCAATTTCATAATTGTATTCGATTATATGCTTATATATATATATATATATATAATATATATATATATATTGGCTCATTTGGCTGCATCTCAATCAATAATACATTGCAACATTCAATCACATTTCTCGTTCTCTATAGTTAAGTCGTATTTTAAAATACAATTTTATATAAAAAAGTCATGTTTTAAATATGATTTTAGAACATTGTAATTTTTTTAAAAAAATAATGAAATTGTATTTTGGATTACAATTAAAGCATTTTATATTTTTTAATAAGGTTATAAAAGTCGTATTAGTAGAATCAGCTTTAGTACATGCACTCACAACTTCACCTACAATTAAAAAAATATAAAATACTAAAGATGTGATTTACAAAACGACTTCTACTTTTTTTTAAAAAAAATTAAAAAAAACTTAAAAGTCATGAATGAGAATATGACTTTGATGTTTTTTCTTTTTAAAAAAAAAAGAGACAAAGTCATGTTTTAAAACACGACTTACCCATGGGTTGTAATATTTTCAAAATCTACCTATTCTTATTTTTAAAAAAATTAACTCATTCATGTAAATATGCGACATTCTCTATTACTAACTAGATATAATGACACTCTTTATTCTATCATTTTTTCTCATAATTCCTTGTTTATTATTTTTTATTGGCAAATGTTAGTTGCTAATTAGTTTTCTTTTGTTTGAATTTTAATTTTTTTTTGTGAGTTTGCTCTCTTATGTGTTGATTTTTTTTTTGGGAGGCTTACAACAATTGGCTTTCAAGGATGAAGTTAGTGAACGAATCTAGCATATGTGGTAGAGAGGGTGACAAGGAGGAGATAGTCATGAGTCGTGAAAAATCACATAAGTGAATTTGATACTATACTTTAACCCAAAATCTTAAGGCTCAAGTTTATGGAATTTGTCTTCACTTACATAGTTCTCAACCTTCTCATTCCTACATGATGTGAGACTTCACCTCGCACTTGTACTCCAATAATCTCCTCCTCAAATGTGAGTCTCTTCCACATGGTAGTCTTCTCCCTGGTCAAAAGTCATTATCATCAATGATTATTCCATGATAGTCATTAGAGTCCACATGCTCTAAATACTTGCCCCGTAGTTATACCCACGAGACTAGCCGCCTGAATCTATCGCTATGAAGACTTTCAATATAAGAGATCCCAGACCAAGAATCCACAACTGTCATCTTACTCGTTCGAGCTGGTCACCAAGTCAAACCATCGACTCTGATACCAATTGTTTGGACGAAAAAACTCACTTATATATTTATTACTCAAAAATCACATAATCAAGAATAAGAGACAATACCATAAATAAAATAAAGAAAGATCACAAATTTCTTTAACGTTGTTGTACTCCAACAACATGCAATCAGGTGCCAATAGTTAGCTTAGTGGGTATGGGAGGGTTGGGTAAGACCACCCTTGCTCAGCTTGTGTATAATGACCAAAGGGTACTGGATCAATTTGACATTAAAGCTTGGGTCTATGTTTCACAAGATTTTGATGTTGTTTCTGTCACAAAAGCAATTCTTATGGCTCTTCGGTCCTTAGCAGCAGAAGAAAAAGACTTAAATCTGCTTCAACTTGAATTGAAGCAAAGACTGATGGGAAATAAATTTTTGCTTGTTTTAGATGATGTTTGGAACGAAAACTACTCCAGTTGGGAGGTACTAAAAATCCCCTTCATTTATGGATCTTTAGGAAGCAGGATTCTTGTTACCACTAGTTATGAGAAGGTAGCATTAGTCATGAACTCCTCCCAAATACTTCATTTAAAGCCACTGGAGAAAGAAGATTGTTGGAGCTATTTGTGAATCTTGCATTTCATGACAAGGATGCCAGCAAATATCCAAATCATGTATCAGTTGGCACTAAAATTGTTGACAAGTGTGGAGGATTGCCTTTAGCTATAAAAGCATTGGGGAATATCTTGCAAGCGAAATTCTCCCAGCCCGAATAGTTTAAGGTGTTGGAAAGTGATATGTGGCTCTTATCAGACAATGAAAGCAACATTAACCCCGCTCTGAGATTGAGTTACCATAATCTTCCTGCCTATATGAAGCGCTGTTTTGCTTATTGCTCCATATTTCCCAAAGGTTATGAGTTTGACAGGGATCAGTTAATCCAGTTGTGGATGGCAGAAGGTTTATTGAATTGCTGCCGTATAAATAAGAGAGAAGAAGAATTAGGTATTGAATTCTTCAATGATCTAGTGGCAAGGTCATTTTTCCATCAAACAAGGCGCCATGGTTCTAGCTTCATCATTCATGATCTTCTTAATGATTTAGCAAAGTCATGAGATTTTTATTTACATATGGAGGGTAATTTGGTACAAGATATACCTAAGAGAACTCGTCACATTTCATGCTCTCATAAATTTAACCTTGATGATAAAGTTTTGGAGCATATTTGTAAGTGGAAAAGACTGCGTTGTTTCATTGTACTCGATATGAATCCTTATAGGGAAGGTTTGATGATGAATAACAATTTACAACATGTTTTGTTTTCTAAAATAAAATATTTGCGTGTTATCCTTCAAAAGTTGTCTTTTAGTTGATGATATAAGCAATTCAAAGCTTTTGCGTTATCTAGACCTTTCGTACACCAAGATTAAAAGATTGCCTTACTCCATTTGTATGCTACATAATTTGGAGACACTATTACTAGTATGGTCCTATCGTTTGACAGAGCTCCCCTTAGATTTGCACAAACTTGTCAATTTGCGTCATCTTTATGTTCGTATGAGTGGAGTAAATAAGATGCCAAACCACATAGGAAGGCTGAAACATCTTCAGACCCTGACTTGTTTTTTCATCAGGCAGCATAGTGGATTTGATGTTAAGGAGTTGGGGAATCACAACAATCTCCAAGGAACACTTTCAATTTTCAAGTTAGAAAATGTCGCTGATCCTTCGGATGCCATGGAAGCTAATATGAAACATAAAAAGCATTTAGACGGATTAGTGTTGGATTGGGGTGACAAATTTGGAAGGTGCAATGAAAATGAGGACTCAATAAAAGAAAGGAATGCGTTAGAGGCTCTTCAACCAAATGGTAACTTGAAAAGGCTTATTGTTTTACGTTATGATGGAACTAGCTTTCTAAGTTGGTTTGGAGGTACTCATTTATCCAATTTAGTATCTATTACCCTGACTGAAACTAAATTCTGTTTTATCTTGCCACCATTTGGGCAGTTTCCCTCTCTTAAGGAGCTTTCTATTTGATGCTTTTATGGAATAGAGGTCATTGGTCCTGAGTTTTATGGTAAAGCTACTTTAAATATTCCATTCAGATCTCTTGAAATTTTGAAGTTTGAGGAAATGAGTGCATGGAAAGAATGGTGTTGTTTTGAATGTGAAGGCTTGTCTTGTCTTAAAGATCTTTCTATAAATCGCTGACCTGGGATGAGAAAAACCCTGCCTCAACACCTTTCTTCTTTGAATAAATTGGTAATTTCTGAATGTCAACACTTAGAGGATTCAATTCCCAAGGCTGCTAGCATTCTTGAGCTAGAGTTGTATGGATGTGAATTTTTTTTGTTAAAAGATTTCTATCCAGCTTGAAAAAGGCCAGAATTCATGGAACTCGTCTCATTGAGTCCTGCCTCGAGCAAATTTTGTTCAACAAAGCCTTTCTTGAAGAATTGAAAATACATGCCTTCCATGGTCCAAATCTAAAATTTTCCTCTTTGGATTTACAAACACATGATTCACTTGGCACTCTTATAACTAGCTGGTCCTCCCCCTCGTTGCCTTTTGCACTAGGCTTGTTTGTCTTCATTCTCTACATCTCTATGATTGTCAACAGCTTGAGTCATTTCCCAAGGGGGCCGGGTTTGCCTTCAAGCCTGTGCAAACTCGAAATTGAGGGATGCCCCAAACTGGTTGCTTCTAGGGAGGAGTGGGGATTGTTCATACTTCATTCTCTGAAAGAGTTGAGGGTTAGAGATGACTTTGAAAACGTGGAGTCCTTCCGAGAGGAGAGGTTGCTACCACCTCCTCTAACTGAACTCCACTTAATTGGATGTTACAAGCTAACAACAACAAACTATAATATATGGGTTTTCTCCACCTCAAATCTCTCAAATCCTTATATATTCTCAGTTGCCCTCGTCTACTGTGCCTTCCAGAATAAATTCTACCCAACTCTCTTTCTGTTCTCTGGAGTTGTGATTGCCATTTACTTAAGCAGCGGTACAAAAAGGATGGAGAGCATTGGCATAAAATTGACCATATCCCTTCTGTGATGATTAATTGACAGCTGAAACATGCAGCACATTCATCCGTATGTTACATATCCCATGTTTTATGTCAAACATTGCATATCCGAAGTTCTTACTAGTTAGATGAATGATTATGGAGTTATAGCTATAGCCCCTTGTCTTCGCTGATATGAGGCTGTGAAATCTTTCAAACCCAACCTATAAGAATCAATTATCTTCAATTATAATATATCAAATCTCCGTCAAAAAATACCTGCTTACATGTCATTTTAAGTTTTCAAGTATCTTTTTATCTACCTAATTTATATATTTCTTTTTATCGAGCAATAAATACGCATTACTCACATATAATTACATTGTAAAACTATTAATATTCGGTGTATAGTCTTCTCACTGCCCTAAGTGATTACTACATCTTTGCTGACTCTTGATTTAATATAAAGGTAGCAGCCACAATGGAGGAGTATCTAAAGGCTGGACAAGGTAATGAGAAATTTGCAATAGCCCAAGTCGAGAGTTGTCTAGGTAAGAAGAATATGGCACCTTGGCACCTTGGTCAATCTTTCTGGATTCCATGGAGAAATTTTAATTTAATTTGAAGTGTAATGTGATCTTAAACTACCAAAATTTAAGTATAAACACGCCTACTTTTAATTAAGGAGCATTTTCATATTATTTATATGTCAACTGAAAATCCATCCTTGTAAACATCATGATTGTCTAAAACCCAGCCACGACATCCTAAGTTCTCTCATCCTCAAGCAAATGAGCCAAAGCCAAACCTGTTGCAACACCATTATAAGGTGACACACGGGACCTATACCATGCTTCCCCAATTCAGCTGCAACATTCTTTGTGAGCCCCAAAACAGCAAGCATACTTGGACCCTGTGTGTATGCATGTGGTCCTATGCCACCTAAGGCACTTTTGCTACACTGCATAAAGAAAACAATTGAGCCCTTTTTCTTTGGGATCATAATTCGAGCGGCATGTTTCATAAGCTAACTCTCATTTTCACAATTTGTGTTTTTATCGTCATTACAATGACATTAAAATAAAAGCTTTTTTAACTCCTATCTCTGCAATAGCGTGTTATTTCCATCATATATACTATATTAATTCCATATATAGAGAGAGGGGGATCCACTTATCCAAGAGTAAGTATAAAGAGTTACTCTTAATTTGAGCCATTTATTTCCTTTTAATTCAATGGTCCATATTAATTCACTCAACATACATCAAGTGACAATTCTCCTTCTCCCCTTTGCGCAAAACAAAGTAACTCGTTCCTTTCTTTTTGCTATGCTGTATGGTACTCTATATTATTATGTGGGGAGATGCAAGCTAGATTGCTCTGTAAGTGAACACACCAATCAAGTATATACAGAAAAAGGTATTGTTATGAAGAAACAACTCCCAACCAAAGTTACATTGAATATATTGTCAATAGTTGACAGAAAAAACTGTTTGCACAAAGCCTGCATTGAAACAAATTTAATCTGAACAATTATTCATTTCCATCACTCTTCTGCACCAATATCATTTTGATAGCATAATCCCCCACCGGCCAGAATGTATCTGATAATAATAGTATGCCACACACCACAAAATCACCATGCCACATACTTAGTTATAGAGAATCAGATATCATATTGTGAAACAATTATCCCAAAAATTCAAGGGGGAAGTGCAACACACAATTTGATACCAGCATAGGGAAAGTGCAGCACGCATTATATTATAAAATTCTCATGTTATAAATTATTTACAAAAAATAGAAATAAACAGAATGTGTCAGAAACATATAATCTCCTCTTCCTCTCTCTCTCTATATATATATATTAAAATGATAACTTTTTGTTCATTTCATTCTCATAAATTCATTACATATTACGCATCATTTGATAAATTAAAAATCATTTAAACATATCATCAATGTTTACTGATTTATGATAACAAGAACCCAAGGTGTTTATTTTTCACAAAAAAATAATAAATATTAATCAAGATTAACAGTTATGTATTACAAAATAATGTTATATTATCATTTTATCACAAATCATTATTTATATGACTTTTTTTAAAAAATATTATAAAAGTTAATAAATTTATTATACATAAATTATAATTTAATGACAATATAATATTATTTTACATTTACCAATTTTCTCGTATAACTTATAAGATCACAAATTATAATTTAAAAATGATCACATTTGTATTCATGATCGGCTAATTTCATTATTTGATAATTTTATTTTAAAAAATGAGCACTTTTGGTTCATTTAATTATCATAAATTGATTAGACATCGCGTATCATTATTTGACATGACACTACATATCATCAATATTAACTGATTTATGATAACAACATGAAGAGAAAGTGTTTATTTTCCTTAAAAATTAGTAAGGAATATAAATTATAAAAGGACTATATTTATAATTATAATTCAATATATTTATAAGAATTAAAAAAAACTTAGGCATGTTGGGATAAATTTCTAGAAAAATATGAGAGAAGAAAAGAAGAAAGAAAATAAAATAAATCTCTTAATAAGCTAAAATTAGTTTACGTATAAATTAAAAATAAGTTTTAAGTGAAACTAATGTAAGAGAGTTTCCATAAATTAATTAATTTATTAGCTAATTTTAATATATGGAGAAAAATAATAATTTTATTTTCTTTTCCTATAAATTCTTTTGAAAAAATTTACTGGATCGGACATACGCTTAAATTAAATATAAGAAAATGCTAACCACCCACTATTCATAGTTAATGCTTAAATGTCATGCTCCTCTGTATATAATCAAATGATTATGTGTGTCTCATACTCTAATTCATTGTACAGCTAACTCTTTTCTTCCTGCTTGCTGATGATGATACATTTGTGTAAGAGAAGGGAATAAGAGAGTGTGAGAAAAATTTCAAAATAGTTCTATGATTAGCAAAATATGATACTATATAACAAGGTAACATAAGTTGACAAACCAGTAGAGTATTTATCTGCTTTTTCAAGCCCGGAAATATACTTCCTGCACATACTATCATACAATACATGCCAAAACTATAAGTGGCATCATTCTTTCACACTATACATGACACATATCTATAATAATCATATGTAACATACAAGACCATATAACAGTCTATTATCCCCTACAAGTATTATTACTCAAGTGATTACAAATCACTTGAAGTATTGAGCACATGATCAAGGTATTCCGATGATGGGGAAGAAAGGAACATAATAGCTACTTGGTGCCAATCCCCACTCTGGAGGCAGAGGGAGATCCACAGTTTTGGATGAACCAACCTGTTTCCCACCCTTGCATTTTGTGGTTAGGGGGCATGATGTCCTGAAACTAAGGGAAGTAGAGATGGTGTAGCTGTTTTGCTCTTTGCCCTTGATAATTTGGGATACCTGGTTTTCCCTTGAGACATAAAGCTGAACTGCCCCACCAAGAAGTTTTGCTAGGCAATTATTCACAGAAGAAGAAGGTTTTGTGTGGTCTAAGGGAAGATCAACCTTGAAGGAGCCATCATTTTCTGTAGTTGCCAAAGCCAGTTTTTTCACACCATCACACCTCACTGAAACCTTAATATCTGAAAATTTTGAAAGAAGTATATAGAATCAAGGTTCATATATTATCCCTAGAACCAGTGAAGGATCCAGAATTTTTTAGTTGAGGGGGCAATACTTATATAAATTAGTGGGAGCAAAACTGATATTATAACTTAATATTTTAACTATATTTTAAAATAATTTATAACAACACATATATATTATGTAAAAGAAAAATAAAAATAGTGTGCACAACTGCCCCAGTCTCTCAAATAGATCCGTCCCTGCCTAGAACACACATATACACATATTAATCAAATAGAGTCGGCTTAATACTGAGAGATTTAAATAGTTTACATGATATCCTAGGTTTATCAAACTTCATTATCATCATTGTACACACATGCACACATGCTATTTGGCTAAGAAATAGAGTAATGGATAGAATGAACATTTATTGAAATATAATTAAAGCTAGTACATAATTATTCCATGAGAGTTGGCACAAACCAGATAAGTCATAGTTGTGAGTGCAGTCAACGCAGGAGACTTTGCCCTGCACCACTTGGCATGTTGAGGGGTAAATTTTAGCTAGAGCCAATGCAAAGAGAAGAACTGTGATGACTTGAACACACGCCATATGAACTATGGAAGCAAGAAAAAGATAACAAAGATCAAAGGCAAAGACAAATTGAAGAGAAGGTGGTAAGTTTGAAGCTTATAAATACAAGAAGCAGTAGAGTAAGAACATTAAATGTAAAGGGTCCTTGGCTGACATTAGTAGTTGGCGTCAACAGATTGGAGTTAAGATACCTGTCGTAGAGCTTATCAACATTATGACAAGAAAGTATAGTCTGGAATCCACATATATATCTATGTTGATACTGTGTAAATAGCCTAATACTGTTTCTTGTATTATTTGTAGTTGACATGTTTTGAAAATTGAAGGCACTGTCTTTTAGGTAGAAAAATTGAATACTCACTCGTTAGGAAATCTCTTTATGGGGATTACGTATCTAAAGTGAGCAAACAAGAGTGTATCATCCCGTAAATTTTGATTTGACGGGTTAAGACCAAAGATAAAGGTGGGTATGCGACTCACGGAACACAAATCGGTTCTTCGTAATTTAGCCTGTGCAGGTTGGATTAGTTAAAGTTTTAGCCTATTTAATTTTGAGTTTACATAGGTTGATTTACCTAATATGGGTTAAATGTACTATGTATTTCGTGAGTTTGCAAGTTTGTTCACATACAGATAAAAAAAATTCAGATAACTTTGTTAGCTATTGCCTATTCTAATGTACCAAAATTCCATTTTGAGTTGACCCAAACACCATTTAAACCAACAAACAAATGATGTTTTATAAAGAAAAGAAAAAGTTCGCAAATTAATCGTGTGAACTGATCATGTATTCTAAATTTATTAGCACCAAATGATCATGCGTATTATTTTTTTCCCTAAAGTATGAAAATCCTAATAAATTGGTTAATTCAGTAATTAATTGAAAGTTTTTTTTTGTGCATCAAAAAAATAAATCAGAAAAGAAGGAACTAGCAGTGCCTAATAAAGAAAGTGCCCATTTCAATAACTAATCGAAAGTAAAAGAATATTATGATTGATCTTTCAGAACCTCCCAACCTGATTATCCTATATATAGTTTCATTAATCAATTGTAGTATGATCTTTAATTAATCGATCAACTAAAAATACTTCAATAATTAGATTTTGGGAGTCTAAAGATGGGGAATAAAGCTCTTTAAAACCCTTCAAGAGTTACGAGTGAAGTGCGAAATCTAAACCTAGCTCGCATCAAGTAAGGTGTACGGACGTAGTAGTATTATTTAAGTTCATGCCGGCTCCGGACATAGTTTAGGGGTGTGATCGTCAGGGCTCAGTTAAACAAAACCCAATTTTTTTTTTTTTTTTTATAGTTGTATAGTAAATAAAATTCTATAATATTTTAATAAACTATTTGAAATTGTTTTATAATTTTATATCTGTTTTTATCCAAATTAAAATATGACATGTGAGTAGAAAATATAAAATATTTAATTTTTTCTAATATTTTTTTAATAGTGAATGTTAATTGTTAATTTATTAGTTTTTGTTAGCGGGTATTTAAACCTACTACCTATTCCTCTCTCCCTTCATTGTTTATCACAAAGTCAATTTTATATTTAATAATTTTTCCTCTAATATGTTATATTCATGTTAAATGAATTTTCAATTAAGTGTGACATAATGAATCCTTGGTATATTTTTTTACTTGTTGAGATTTGTCAAAACCATATTATTTGTTTAATGTAATCAAATGCATCATTTTTATGAATCATATTTCTATGTTTCATGCAAAATAAGTTTACATTTTTAAATACTTATATTTAAGTTAAACCATGTCTAGTCCCTTTAAATAAAGTCTCAAATTCGAATCTTATAAATGAAAAAAATGTAATTGAAAGAAAAAAAAAATCCTAATAAAAATAGTCAACTAAATTCCTTGATAGAAATCCTCAACAAAATCAATGAATACTTGATATAAATAATATGATTATAAAAAAAAATATAGGAATATTTATTAGATTAACCTATGTTAATTTGCATGAACGTGCAACCATGCAAGATCATGTTAAAATCCTAGCAAAATATACTCAGTTAGCAGTCATGTTAAATTTAACGTGTCCATACTCAATTTCAGAATAGTCATACTAACGCTTACTACATTTTAATTTTAAATATTGAAGTTATTGTCTTTTGTATTGTCATAACTCTCTTAAAATTTAATCTGTTTAATTAAACTTATTATTGATGACAATAATCACGTTCATCATTTATGTAATATATAAAAAAGTAAAACTAAAAGTTACATATTAAAAAATATAATAAAAATACAAACAAATTTTTCACAAAAAAACTTCATGTTGAAAATTACTCCTTTCATTTCAAAATAATAATCATTTTAAATTATTTTACATAAATAAATAAAAGATAATAGTATTTTTTTATAAACTTAACCTTATATTATCATTAATTCATTTATAAATTTTATTGTTTACCATTAATATTATAAAAGATATAAATTTAAAAATAATTAATATTATCTTAAAAACTAAAATAATAATTATTTTAGAATATTTTATTTTTGTGCCATCGTAACGTGCGAAAGTGGCATGAATCAAGTATTCGCAGAAGTCAATGATAAAACAAATATAATATAGCTTCTAGCCAAGCAATCACTCAGCTCAGTTGCGTTGAAAATTTCATAGTATAGATTTTTCTAGGTTACAAAATTTTAATTTGTCAACTGTCTGTGACATAAGGCTAGAAAGAAAGTCACATCCAGATAAGGAGATTAGGAAAATCTACTACGTAATGCACTGATTCTTGCTCTTTCATTCATTAAGCTCATTAATTAAGTAGGAGAAATTTTATTGCTTAACAAAGATTCCGGATAGTGGTGGAAGAAATTCATATAAACCAGTCACTAACAATTTCAACATCAGTCAGAAACGGTTTTCAATGTTCGTTTGAATTTTTGGTGTGATCGTGGACAACAGCTGACATAAATTAGATACGATTATTAAACAACCGTAAGTGGTAGGTCATGCCCCCCTCCCCTCTCCCGTGGCAATTGTAGATACTCCAACGAATGACAGATTGTTCAAATTAAATGAGAATGCAATAGTTTTGCACAAAATAATACGGTTTTACTCATCATTATCTTAGGAAAATGATTCTATTCGTCAACCGTTATTAGAATTTTAGCTCTTTAATTTTATGAAACTATGAGGTAATCCATCGGTCCATTATAATGATAACTCATATTATTAATATTATAAGAAATATAATTAAAAATAATAATCATTTCCTCTGCTCTCTTTTATAAATAAAAAAAACACAAATTTTTGGTTTTTAAATATAAGCAATACTTATTTACTTTTGTTTTAATTAATAAAATTATGTTCAAAATATCCTTAATTTAATCAGAGATTTGTGTTTAATATCAAGTTCAAATGAAGGGTAGTTTAAGAAAAATATTTATTTTTAATAAGGAATAACACAAAGTAAACTAACTTTCTTAATATGTGCAAAATCCTTTTTTTTTCTTATAAAAGAGGCAGGATGA
>PYAF01003701.1:550634-572519 GCA_007407185.1 Glycine tomentella
CTATAAAAAAAATAAACAATGCAATAACTCATTAAAATAAATAGTTTGACATTAAAAAAAACTAATAAAAAATAGAATTTCATTGCATAATTACAAATAAAATTAGATACAAGAGTTTTTTTAGACAACAAACAAAAAAGATAAGAATATTTTTAAATTGAATAAAAATGTAAAATGAATTTTCAAATAAAGTAGTAAGGATAAAATTGAGAAAAAAAAGTTAATAATTTATACCTTAGTTTATTTTTCATAGACTTTTTTAAGTGACTTATGAAAATAAGCTATACATTTGAAGTAACTTATGAAAATAAGTTACTTGTATCATATAAATTTATTTTGTTCAAGAAAACTTATAAAGTAATCAAATAGACTTATAAATTTGTCAGAAGTTTTATCAAAACATATCCAAAGTATAATCACATTTAAAGTTTTTCTTAATTTCATCTCTTTTCAAGGATGTGTATTGTGAAATAAGTCATATTTATTGAATATGTTAAGAAAATAATTCATAAGATAATATATATATATATATATATATATATAACTTTTAATATTATTTATACATTTTCAAATGTACACAAAAACAAAAACAAAATCAGAAAGCACATAAAACTGTTTTTTTTTAAAATAGTAAACAAAGAAGTCATAATAATCTTATCCTTTTTGCGAAGGAAAATAAAACTTTTTCTTAAGTGAGGTCAAGTGGTGGATGAAAACATCCAACTGGAACATGACTATGCATGCATGCAGGCTGTTTATTGGTGTTCAGTTTTACTCCTACTTCTGACATGCCATTCAATTCACTTTAATACAACTTTACACATCTGTGGATGTGCTTGAATCTTCAACTCATTAGTGAAGGCATGGGAAGGTCATATACATTGCAGAAATTTGTTGAAGCATACCATCAAATTAAAGAAATGTTCTGTGTTATTGCCCAATGAATAAGCTGCACAATTTATTGCAAACACCATTTATATTTGAGTGTAATAATTATATAGCGTCTTCTTTAAAATTTATATTATCAATCAATTACAAATCATTAATTATTAATATAATTTTTATAAGTTAAGTATAATAAATTATTGTATAAAATTATTTTACACTCACTATATTTTTTATTTTTATTTTTATTTTAATTGAATGTTATCATATTTATGTTAGAGGGAGAAATATCTCCCTTCTCTCATAACTCCTTACTTTCGGATATGGATTTCTTGAATTTTAAACATTCACATAATATATATTCAATCAAATATAAAAAGTTACTTTTAGTATTTTTTTTTTCTTTTCAAGTAATGATATTGAAACATCTTATTATTTCAAAATTTAAACATTTTATCGTTAATTTTCATTTTTCTTTATCTCTCTTCTTATATCATCATATTATCACCTAACATATTTACATTTTCTCTCATTTACCAGGTGTAGAATTGTATTTGGGTATCCAACTATATTTATATATCCTTTTTCTTTCCTCTTGTAAAGTCCCAACAATGAGTACGTAGTTGAGAACACGTGAGCTTGAATTTTCTTATATTTCTAGAATTTTAGTTCTTTTCAAAAGTTTTCATAGAAATGAAGTGAACATGCATGTAAAGAACATACGCCGAATATGGATACCAAACTTTTGCATGATTTGTTTCAATACAGAAATAATAATAGTAATAACCTCTTTTCTCCGAGGCTCCATTCAAGTTGGTTCATTCTAGGCTTTCACACAATATCAAGCTAACGAGTAACCTCCACATGCGACAGAATAAAGGATCTATCATACAAAAATATCAACGTTACTCATTCCACCGCGATATTATTAAATATTAGTATGATATTATAGGGTTGCAATAAAGGAAGGCATCATTTTCTTGTTGTAGCCGAATGATGATTCAACTTATCGAAGCCTTAACGAACGAAAGAGGGACCATATATATATATATATATATGGCTATACCCTCTAAAAAAGGCAATGTTGCTTCAAGTGAAATGTGACAAGTGAGGTTTGTGTGGCACAAGTTGTGAATTGTAATGGGGTTAGGCTCCATCAAAGGACAGTGGTAGGAAGATCTTTTATCCATACTAAATAAAACAAAAAAAATATTTTTTTATGGAATTCAAAATTTCCTTTCCTTTCTTATTAGAAATAACATTTTGTTTATCAATTTTATTCCCTTTCACACAAAAAATGAACGTATGTCTTTTTTTGGGGGGGTTGGATCCATCGGGACTGACGGGACTCGAACCCACAGCTTCCGCCTTGAGATCCAGAAAAATAGTCAATGGGGCACTCAATATGTTCAAATACATATTCAAAAAAATAATTATAATGTCATCCTTCTAGGCCTTATTTTTTGGAATTCTTTCATAATTGTCTTATTATCAATGCTTTCAAATACATCTTTTCAATATAAGGCACTAAATAATAATTCAACCATTCATCTCCCATCCGATTATGAAGTACAATCTTAATGTATTTCATAGCTTAAAATGCTCTTTCCACAGATGCAGTTGCTATAGGCAAAGTTAATGCTAACTTTACAAGTAAAAAAAAATCAAATAATACTCAATATGTTTTTTCTTTTCAACCATCCTCTTGGCAAGGTTAGTTATTCCTTGCAAATTCAAAAAATCAGGATCACTTTGCACATCAACAATATATGTGTCGAGCTGATATTCAAGCATGACAAAATCATTCAAATCAAAATCTGAAAGATAAAAGCCAGCAAATTCACACAACTTATTATTGTCAAATGCTCAGAAAGAGTTGCACGGATTTAAACATGCCATGCATTTCAACAAATTCAAACTAACTTCACTAAAATGATCATTCAACTCTTCAAGTTGAGTATCTATCATTGCATAAAATGTCAACCTTAAAGTGATGCAAATGAGTAACTGATCCTCTACGTTTTGTTCTCCCTTGTAATGCAAGTACACTTTCCATATCAGGGATATTTATATCATGTTTGATACAAAATGCAGAAGTCTTCTGAAATAGATTATCCCACCCATTATTTCTCGTCTTCTGTAATAACACATTTCAAACTTTTACAAGAGTCATAACATGCACAATATCTTGATCTTTTCTCTAAAGTTCTTGTGACAACTCATTCGTTATTGCTAAGACCTTGATCATTAGGTTCAAAAGTAATACAAATTCAAAAGTTTTCATATGCATCATAAGGCCAGGGGCTTCAGACCTCTTTGCATGCATAAGGGTCGTATCGTCTTTTATAATTTCTAGCAAATCAAGCACAGGATCAAACAATGTATACAGACTTACCAATGATCGGTAATGTGAGCTCCAACGTGTGTCCCATGGTTGTGACTAACTCATTTCTTGATTCAAAAGTCTTTCCCTGATTGAACATCATCGCTTGCAATACTTTTGACTATCTCATCAAATTGCTTTTCTCTCAAAATATCTGCTCTTTTGCAAGAAGCACCAATTGCATTACACACCAACAGTATAAAATTAAAGAAGTCAGTCAATGCGTAAACCTTTTTTGTGCAAGCCACTAGAGCTAACTGAAGTTGATGTGCAAAGCAGTGAACATAGTAAGTAGAATTATTTTCAACTAAAATCAAGCTTTTCAGACCACTGGATTGACCACTCATATTGCTTACGCCATCATAACCTTGACCACGAATCTTTGTCAAGCTCAAACCATTTTTGGCAAAAATTAACTCAATTGTTTCTTTAAGTGAACTAGTTGTAGTATCTGAAACATGAACAAGACCAAGAAAACTCTCAATAATGTCACTGTTGCAGTTCACATATCTTAAAACAATGGTCATCTATTCTTTAATTGATATATCACGAGCTTCATCAACTAGTATAGAGAAGAAATTATCCCCAATATCTGAAATAATAGCTCTGGTAGCTAAACTAGCAGCAACATTAGTAATATCTTTATGAATTGAGGGAGTTATGATTTTGAGATTCTCTGGGGCATTATTCAAAGATACATTATTTACCTCCTCATTGCTTTCACAAAGGAATTTTATCAGCTCAACAAAATTTCCCTGATTCATTGAAGCATATGTCTAATCATGTCCCCGAAAAGCCAAACTTTATCGTTTGAGATATCAAACACATCGAGTAGAACCATTCAGACGAATACGATGATCTTGTTTGGCTTTGAAGAAATGTCAGACATAACAATGTCAATATGTTGATTTGATTCATCAAATCTTTGGCT
Organism: Glycine tomentella; assembly: GCA_007407185.1. Lineage (NCBI taxonomy): Eukaryota > Viridiplantae > Streptophyta > Magnoliopsida > Fabales > Fabaceae > Glycine > Glycine tomentella. Next base: position 554,834 of record PYAF01003701.1, read on the forward strand.
GCACTGAAGCACAACTTGTGAGTGCTTCCAACTTTCCCAATATGTTTAATCAATCGTTGTGTGTCCTTCCATTTGCTAAATCCTTCTACCATAAATGAATCATGACCACCTGAGGAGGCGACTTGGGAGCGGGAGCAGGAGCTGTTGCAGCTGTACCCCGAGTTGCTGGACAGGTATGATTATGAATTTTGCGGACAAAATTCTTAAAAAGGTGGGGAGAATATAATAAGCTAGGCTTTTTATATAAAAGAAATAAAAGAAAAAAAATTTAAATTTATAAAAATTCTGTCGCAAAAGCCTTAGTGACGGAAATAGCGACAGAATTAGCGACGGATGGAGTCTGGCGCCATTAGCGCCAGAGTGGCGCTAGTAGCATGGGAGTGCAGCAGAAGGCCATTTCTCCCTGGAATCCGACGCCAGTAGCGCCATCAGCGCCATATGCACTGGGAACTGGTGTCGTTAGCGCCGGAATGGCGCTGGTAGCGCCAGAATGCTCCAACAAGCCTATTTTTTTCCTGGAATGTGGAGCTAGTAGCGCCAGTGTGGCTTCATGAGCGCCATATATTTTGGAATGTGGCGCCGGTAGTGCCGGGGCACGAGCAAACCCATTATAAAAGGGTCATTTTACGAGTTTTGGCCCAAAAACCTTCCTTTCTTCTTCCTCAAGCGCCCTACCTCCATTGTTGAGCACCCAAGCTTTTTAAACCTTTGTTTGTTCACCAAATCACCTCCCTTAAACACCAATCTTGATGGAAAACACTTGGTGAGCTTGAATCCTTCGTCAATCTCCCTTAGAAACCCCAAATCAGAGAAATCCCTTTCTCAATGGAAGTTCATAGAACTCGAGTTCGGCGAGGAACGGCGGCGATTCACTGACACCCGAGCTTGGAGAAGTCGTCCTTGGGCCTTCCTTGTCGTCATTGAGGTAAGAAACTCGAGAATCACCGCTTGATTTGTGAGTTGGGGTTTTGGATGAATAGTGATCCACTTGTGATTGAGCTAGTATTAGCCTTGGGTCCTTTAGAAACATGTGTTTAGAATGTTGTGAGGATGAAGGATTAGCTCTCAAATGTTAGTTTGGTGAACTTTGATTCTTGGCTCTATGTTATGCATGTATAGTGGTATGCTGAATTGCTTGGCTATGTTGAGACATGCAAGAGCCTTGATATATGATTTTGATGTGCTTGAGAGGCTTTTGGAGCGGTGTCTTGTGTGTGAAAAGAACTGTTCAAGCCGTTATGAGGATTCTTGAGCTATGGTCTGTATAGAGCTCTTTGTGTTGGCTTGTACCGAGTCTTGTGAGGACTCTAGTGTTTTGGCTAGGCCAAGATAGACCACTGAGGGTCTATGAGATGGCTTGTGAGTGATGAGCCTTGATGAACCTTAAGTTAGAGGACTTAGAGGTTTTGGAAAGGAATGAGGTACCTTTCATTGAGACGGTTGAGAACCGTGCTATATGCTTGTGCTTATTTGATTGCTTGATGTTGATATGAGCTTGTATGCCTTGTTCAGGGAGTGACACCAAGGGTGTCAGTGGCGTAGGCCACGGAGCAGGGAAAGAACTGCAGAGCTCGGCTTTGCCAGGTAAGTTCTTGGTCCCTTGGGGATGTTTCCCACTTGTTGTGTTCCACCGTACTCCGAGGGAGTGATGGCTGCATTCATGATGCATGCATTGATGGTTGTTGCATTACTCATAATGATATGTATGCTTGTATCTATGCTTGTACGTGTATGATGCCTATTGATAGATCTTCTGGCCAGTTAGATAGATATGGACCTCCCTAGGAGAAGAGCGCACCTCCTAGTTTGGTTTGCTCATGGTTGATGAGATCCCAGGGTGATGATGATCCCTTAAGACCAAGAGATAGGTGTGTCCCGTCGCGGTTGATTGCCTATTCTCAGAGGTACCATATACGTGCATCCATGTGTAAGGGGTAGCTCCCGATGGGATGGCACGAGTGTGAGTTCCGGTCTCGCACTGAGGTTTGGTGTTGATGAGATCCATCTTACATTAGAGCTAGATGACTTGCTTGTATTGTTATGAGGGCCGGGAGGCCAGTATGTTTGTGATACCTGATGACGTGTGTCATGGAAAGTGAGCCAGGGTGGAGGAGATGCCTCCAAAGACCCTGAGCTTACTGAGATGTATATCTCACCCCGTGTGGGGCTTATGTTGTTTCAGGTGACTCTTCTGGCAGAGAGGAGCGGTCTCAGGGCGGGAGGCCCAGTAGAGACAGTGACTGCTTGGCTGTGCCGCAGCAGGGAGAGCTGAGAGGCTCGGTTTGGTACCCCTGTAGAAGGAAGATGTGTATGTAATCATATGTTTTGGCTTTGTATTGTATAGATTTTGTATACCCTCGTGTGAGGAAAGATCTATGAGATCAAAAGCACGCGGATGCTTATTCTTTTGTATAGATACTTTGAGTGTCAGATGATGTATATGTACATAACCTGTTTATGTTATGTAATGATGTTTCCTCCTGTTTATATCTGTTGAGATATTTATGTTTATCTTCCTATGGTTTTGTGAATCTGGTTCGGCAGGGGCTTGTTTTGTTTTGTGATGAGATGTTTCTATGTTCCATACATAATGTAATCAAGAAATATGGTTTTTGATTATGCTTCCGCAAAGTTTTTAGTTAAAGTGATTAAGCGCTATTTTGATAAATAATATGATAATACGCCGGGTGCACACGGGGTGTTACATTTTATGGTATCAGAGCAGTTTCTTGATAAAAGCATTATGTATGGAGATTGTGTGTTGCTTTTGACTATTGTTTGAGTTTGACATGACTATTGCATGTGTGGACACTAGTTATGGGCCTGATCAATTCACTGTTTGGTGTGCATGTGTAGTGTCGTGACGAGATCCAAAAATAACAGTGGGGCGACAAATGCCCAACTAGATCCAGTGGCGGCTGCATTGGCAGTCATGCAGCAAGAGTTAGCTGCAAATAGGCAGATGCAGGAGGCGATGTAGCATGAGATGGCTGCGAACCGTGCGATGAACGAAGCCTTGATGAAGGCTAATCAAGAGATGCTAGATGAGATGAGAACCTTGAGAGGAGGTGACAAAGCATCCTCTACACCTCCTACACATGATGGTGAGGGTAGCCGCCATCAGGCTAGTGGTAGCCATATGAGAGGGAACCAGGTGTTCCATACAGAGGCTGATGATGATGTTACAGCCCGAGGGAAGATGCTTATCACATTTCGTAAGCATGACCCTCCAGTGTTGCTTGGTGGATATGATCCAGTTGCTGCAGCTAGGTGGTTGCAGGGTTTGGAGAAGATATTCATGGTGATGGAGTGTCCTGATCACCAGAGGTTGTTGTATGCGACCTATATGCTACAGGGTGATGCCCATGAGTGGTGGACCACCACACATCAGTTGCTGAGAGGCCGGGGAGATGTGATCACCTGGCAGATGTTTGAGGCCTGTTTCCTGGACAGATATTTTCCCAGGGATACTAGAGAGCAGAAGCAGGCAGAGTTTGATGGTCTTGTTCAGGGGAACTTGACAGTGGATGAGTACTTGGCCAAGTTTAATGAGCTGGCCAAATATGCTCACTTCAGGAGATCTTTACCAGATGCTGAGATACTTGCTGCTAAGTTCCAGAGGGGACTTAGGGAGAGCATAGAGGAGCGGGTTGCGGGCAGTGGATTCCGTGACATGGATAGCTTGGTGAGACAGTGCCGCCAAGTTGAGGACATGCTTCGCAGACACCGAGGCAATCAGTCTTCTCCCTCAGTCAGACAGGAGGTGAGAAGGCCCAGCAGTTCTGGACCACCCGGTAAGGGTAAGGGCAAAGACTTAAGAGTCTCTACCTCTTTTGATAGATTCAAGAGAGGCTCTAGCCAGAGTGGCTCAGCTCGGAGGAGGCAACCTCCGAAGTGTCCAGCTTGTGGGAGGGAGCACTGGGGATCTTGCCCCTCAGGTCAAATTATCTGTTTCCGATGTGGCAAGCTAGACCACATTTCTCGTGAGTGCACGCAGGCAGGAGGCCGTGCACAGGCTACTCCAGTTGAGATGACAGCACCCACAGCAGGCCGGGTGTATACTGTTGATGCCAGAGAAGCAGCCAGAGGTCCAGACTTGATCAGAGGTACTGTTCTGATCGATGCTTGTGATGTGAGAGTCTTGTTTGACTCTGGGGCTACGCATTCCTTCATTCAGGATGCGATTGCAGTCAGACTGAAATTGCCTATGTTTAGTTTTTCCCCTCCGATGGAGGTCACCACTGCATCCAGTGAGAGATGTCGGGTGAGCACGTGCTGCAAAGACGTGCAGTTTCAGTTTGATGGTAGAAAGTACATGATTGATTTGTATTGCCTAGCTATGCCTACCCTTGAGATCATTCTGGGTATGGATTGGTTGGCCAAGTATGGCGTGATGTTACGTTGCTGTAAGAAGATGGTTGTTATGCCTTCTGATGGAGATGGTTTGAGTTAAACCTCTTTCCTATCAATCTTGCAAGCTTGCAAGGCACTCAGGGAAGGAGCTCAGGGCTATATCTTCTCATGTGTGACTGAAGATAAGCCAAGTGTTGATCTGTCGCAGATTCCGGTGATTAGTGAGTTTGTGGATGTGTTTCCTAAGAAGATTACTCAGCTACCACCTGAGAGAGAGATTGAGTTCTCCATTGATCTAGTTCCTGGTGTAGGACCGATATCTATGGCACCTTACCGTATGGCTCCTCTGGAAGTGAGAGAGCTGAAGGTGCAGTTGGAGGACCTACTGTCCAAACAGTTTATCAGACCGAGTGTCTCACCTTGGAGAGCACCGGTGATCTTCGTGAAGAAGAAGGATGGCAGTATGAGGTTATGTGTGGATTACAGGCAGCTGAATAAGGTTACTATTAAGAATAGGTATCATTTGTCTCGTATTGATGATCTGTTAGATCAGTTGAGGGGAGCCAAAGTGTTCTCTAAGATCGACCTGAGATCCGGATATCACCAGATTCAGATCAAGCCTGCAGACATACCCAAGACAACCTTCCGGTCTAGGTATGGTCACTTTGAGTATCAAGTCATCCCCTTTGGTCTGACGAATGTCCCAGCAGTGTTCATGGACTATATGAACAGGGTATTCAGACCTTTCTTGGATCAGTTTGTGGTGGTGTTTATCGATGATATACTGGTCTACTCCCGGACGGAGACGGAGCATGCTGAGCATCTCAGGATTGTTCTTCAGACCTTGAGGAATGATCAGTTGTATGCCAAGTTGGCAAAGTGCAAGTTTTGGCTATCAGATGTGAAGTTCCTTGGCCATGTGATCTCAACAGCTGGGGTGTCAGTTGATCTCAGTAAGATAGAGGCTGTGATGTCTTGGGAAAGACCCAAGGACGTATCTGAGGTCCGGAGTTTCCTTGGATTGGCCAGCTACTACCGGAGGTTTATTCAGGGGTTTTCACAGTTAGTGATACCTCTGACTCGGCTCACTCGGAAGAGGGTTTTGTTTGTTTGGACCCATGAGTGCGAGCAGTGTTTCCAGGAGTTGAAGGAATGGTTGACTACAGCTCCAGTGTTGACCCTTCCTGACCCTGACGGAAGCTTTGAGGTGTACTGTGATGCTTCCAAGCGGGGGCTTGGATGTGTGCTGATGCAGGATAAGAAGGTTGTTGCCTATGCTTCCAGGCAGGTGAAACCTCATGAGGAGTCTTATCCTACACATGATTTATAGCTTGCGGCTGTGGTGTTTGCTCTAAAGATTTGGAGGCACTATCTATATGGTGCTAAGCTGGTGGTGTTTAGTGAGCACAAGAGTCTCAAGTATCTCTTTGATCAGAAAGAGCTGAATATGAGACAGAGGTGGTGGATGGAGTTCCTCAAAGATTATGATTTTGGGTTGAGATATCATCCTGGCAAGGCAAATGTTGTTGTTGACGCCTTGAGCAGGAAACATGTGAGTGTCACCTGCATGATGATCTTTGATTGTAAGTTGATTGAGCAGTTCAGAGATATGCACCTGACGGTTACAGAGGGTGCCCGTGGTCTTGAGTTGAGAGAGACCAAGGTTGACAATGACTTGATTCGGAGGATCCGAGAGGCACAGAAGCAGGATGAGGCTGTGAGGGCCATGATTGGCCAACAGGATGTTTCCTGGGAGGCACACAACTTGGTGTTGTACCAAGATCGTATTGTGGTGCCTAAGGGCGAGTTGGTGGACGTCGTCCTATCTGAGGCTCATAAGTGCTAGTTTAGTATCCATCCAAGTGCCACTAAGATGTATTAGGATCTGAAGAGGAATTTCTGGTGGCCAGGGATGAAGAGAGACATAGTCGAGCATGTGGCTAAGTGTCTGGTGTGTCAGAAGGTAAAGATTGAGCATCAGAGACCGTCTGGTCTATTATAGCCTTTACAGGTCCCTGAGTGGAAATGGGATAGCATTTCCATGGATTTTGTAGTGGGATTACAGAAGACTCGGGCTGGATGTGATTCCATCTGGGTGATTGTTGATAGGCTGACCAAGTCTGCTCATTTCTTACCTGTGAGGATTGACTACACTGCAGAGAAGTTGGCCCAGCTGTATGTCATGGAGATTGTGAGGCTACATGGTGTCCCTGAGAGCATTGTCAGTGATAGAGACCTGAAGTTCACCTCTAGGTTCTGGGGTGCTCTTTAGGAAGCTTTTGGGACCCAGTTGAGGCTTAGCACAGCCTACCATCCTCAGACAGATGGTCAGACAGAGAGGACCATCCAGACTCTAGAGGATATGTTGAGAGCTTGTGCCTTGGAGCAGGGTACTAGCTGGGACAGATACCTACCTCTGGTGGAGTTCTCTTATAATAACAGTTTTCATGCTAGTTTGGGCATGGCACCCTATAAGGCTTTGTATGGCCGGCGGTGCAGGACTCCAGTTTGTTGGACAGAGGTAGGGGAGAGATAGCTTCTTGGACCTAAGATGGTTGAGGAGACTTCTGAGCAGATCCGGATGATCAGAGACAAGTTGATGAGAGCTTAGAGTCGACAGAAGAGTTATTGTGATCATAAACACAAGCCGCTGCAGTTTGATGAGGGCGACCATGTGTTTCTAAGACTGTCTCCGGTCACAGGTGTAGGACGGCCTTTGGGTGTAAGGAAGCTGAGTCTTAGGTTCATTGGTCCCTATCAGATTCTTCAGAGAGTAGGGCCAATGGCTTATAGACTGGCTTTACCTCCCCAGTTGTCAGGGCTGCATGATGTTTTCCACGTGTCCCAGTTGAGGAAGTATGTGACAGATCCTTCACACGTGGTAGAGCCTGACACCATTCAGATTAGAGAGAATCTGACTAGTCCTACACGACCCATGCGGATTCTGGATCGAATGGAGAAAAGGATCCGGAGCAAGACCATTCTCATAGTCAAGATACAATGGGAAGGGAGGACACCTGAGGAAGCGACTTGGGAGCGGGAGCAGGAGCTGTTGCAGCTGTACCCCGAGTTGTTGGACAAGTATGATTCTGAATTTTGCGGACAAAATTCTTAAAAAGGTAGGGAGAATATAATAACCCAGGCTTTTTATATAAAAGAAATAAAAGAAAGAAAATTTAAATTTATAAAAATTCTGTCGCAAAAGCCTTAGTGACGGAAATAGCGACATAATTAACGACAGATTTAGCGACGGATGGAGTCTGGCGCCATTAGCGCCAGAGTGGCACCAGTAGCGTGGGAGTGCAGCATAAGGCCATTTCTCCCTGGAATCCGGCGCCAGTAGTGCTAGAGTGGCGCCATCAGCGCCATATGCACTGGGAATTGGCGCCGGTAGCGTCGGAATGGCGCTGGTAGCACCAGAATGCTCCAGGAAGCCTATTTTTCCCTGGAATGTGGCGCCGGTAGCGCCGGTGTGGCGCCATGAGCGCCATATATTCTGGGTACCCTCTTTTGGGAAAAAATTTTGTTCAAGTCCCCTTCGGGAACTTGCCCAGGCCTTCTTCTCTTAATTTCGAGTGCGTGGCCACCGGTTTCACATCAATCGGACGTCTCAGTCAAAAGTTATGACCTTCTGAAGTTTACGAAAACACCGCGCCTCATTTTTTTTGCTGCCACGTGTCACCACCACATCAAATACGCCCCATTTGGACGTGTTTAAACACGCCCCAAATGGGCGTATTTGATTACACCATTTTGCTAATTATTGACCAATTTACACCATTTTTTAATTTTTTATTTAATTTATATTAAATTTAATTTTTTGACGAAGGATGGATGATAACTTGGTTTGGTATTATTTTACTTACATTGGTTGCTCATGTTTTTTGGCTGAGTTTTTATGGAAAAATGTTTTATAAAAAATATTAATAAAAAGAATAATACAATGATACATTTGGTGTGTATGTGATCTTTCTTCAATTAAAATGAGAAACTGTAGGAATAAATCAAGAAACCAATTTGAATAGCAACTTATGCATTAAACGGTGCCTCTTTCTTTCTCACTTTACACAACAAGCATAAAAGAGCATAATAAGTTCCTGTTAGCAATTTATTATGTTCATCTTGAAATCGTATTAGATTTTTTTATGATTTTAAAATAATACAATTTTAAAAGATTGTTAGGGTCCAAGTAGAGGTCCATTAGATACCACAACAAAGGCTTCAGATTGTTTCTTGTATAAAGAATGCCTCCAAAATGGGCATCCATGACTGATGAACATCGTCATGCTTTATCTTCCATTCACATCTGCGCTATGGGATTTTATCATTCTGGGTTTAAATATTTTTGCTATTTTCTTGCATCCTATTAGTGTCGCCGCTGACGACGAAAAGGTGGCATTTCATTCTCAATACCAAACAATTTAATGTGGCATTTCATCAAATCTTCGCCTTCGACCATCACCAAAACCAAATCAGAATTGTAGAAACAACATCCCTTACCAGCAAAGTCATTCATTTGGATTTTCCAAATTTGAAAGTTCTATTAATGACGTTCTTTTCTTTTGCGAGTGTTTGATAATATTGAGATGAATTTTATCTATTCCATTCAGGTATTTATGCCATGTGATTTCAGTGTTAGTTTGTGTGTGTTCAATTGATGCATGATCTTTTGTCTTGCGTTGCCAACAAAAGTTACTTCAATTGATGAGCATCAAATAAAAATGTGAATTCAAATTTTGCTGCCATTATAAGGACCTTGGGATGTAAAAGTACCTCTAGAAATATAATTCGAATATTGAGGGTTGACATGCTTCTAGAGAATTTTTAGCATCCAATTCGCTTCAACTTTTAGGTATAAAAACACATTATTTTCTCATGGGTTGTTGAAAATTCAGAATTTTCCTTTTAAAATACGAGATGCACTAATAACAATTTATTGCTATAATTTATCTTCTAAATTGCACTCCACACAAATAAAATCTTTTTTTTTCAATAAATATCTCAAATTCAAGTTACCAAGACTTAAATAATGATGAATAATCTTAAGTTATGTTTGACAAAATTAATTGAAAAGGTAGCTAAAAGTTAAAAAAATTAACTTATTAAATTTTAAGTATTCTATAAAATTAACTGTTAAAGTAAATGAAAAGAGTAAAATGACATAAAAAAGTAATAAAAATATTATTTATTTAAAAAAGGTAACAAAAATGAACAAATATATTAAAAATAAAAATGGAAGAAATACAAAAAGTCAGAAGCTAATTTTTTTAAAAAATGATAGTGTTTTTAAAAACACTATAATTTACTAAAAAAAACTTATTTACTAAATAGTCAAATAAGTTTTTCAACTAATAACAAATTTAAAACTAACTAAAATATCTTTTTAAACATATGTCATAATTTAAAAGAAAGAACTATGTCATGTTAAACGAGCAACTAGTTCCTATATAGACTAATTAGTTTAATTTTTTTCTTCTTTTCAATTATCTACTTTTAAAGAAAGTCATATTCAAAATATATTTACAATGAATCACAAATATTTTACTGTACTAAAATTACTCTAAAGTCTAGCCAATATTTAAACCTAAGAAAAAAAATTCAAGCAGCACTTTCTCTTGTTTTTGGAACTCCTCTTCCCAAAGGTGTGAGATCAAAGAACAACTCTTACGTGAATAAATTATTCGTGTAACCAATTCTTACATGAAAACACTATTATTAACACGAGTTGTTAAACATGTCATCCTCCTTCGGCGTTTGCCCCACCATCCCCTTTTCGGTTTCATGTACTTTTAGGACTACGAAAAACCAGATACCCAAAAAAGGTCGAACCTCTCCTCACCGAGGCCTTATCCCTCGCCCGCACCGGGTTGCTCACTCTTTCTTTTTCAGAAGATTTTTTTATCCAAGCATAATATAATTAGTATTTTAACATGTACAATTAACACTATAAATAATTATCTAATATAACTATTTATAATAAATTATAAATAATTCATAATAAATAAATATTTTGAACATATAAATTACATCATAAATTCATGATAAATAATTTATATTGTAATACAAGATTATTTTTAATTATCAGTAATACAAGATTATTAGTATTTTCTTTTAAAAGATATTAAAATTTAATTTAAAAATAAAATTCAATTTAGAAATATAGATAAAAAATGATAAAATATTTTTGTTGAAGAATATTTTTTTATAAAATATATCGCTTAAAATATTTTAATTTATGTATAGAGAGGATTCAAAAGGCTACTAATATTTTAATGAGCCTATGGAAAATGGCAAATCTTTCTGCTTCTCCCTTTGCCACACTGAAAACACAATGATATTAATGGGTAATCTAGGAATGTTCATACCCGGCACAAGCCCACGCACACTGGACTCCGATACTTCAAAACTGAACAAAGGCCTTTTGCCGATTAGAGGAGCTATAACGTAGATCAAAGTATTGTCTTGCTAATTATTCCAAGTAAATGGTTGTCTTGTTTTAATTTGATGCCACCACTATTGGAAAGACTGGCCGTATGCAGCTTAAGGCTATCAACTACGAAAATTGTTGATAATCGACTAAAGCAGAATTCTTAGGACTTTTGTTTGAAAAAATATTTTCAGTATTCATTTCTTACTTTATATATAATTACAAAAATTATCATTTTATTTTATTTTGTTTTTGTTTTTAAAGATTTATGAGAAATGGTTGCAAGCAATAAAATGATGTTTTCATCGTTTTTTGTAAAAATCTTTAAAAACAAAAAATAGAAATAGGAAGCCAAACCTTTCAGTCTGTAATAAGCTGCAAGCATTTTGACAAAATAAAAGCGGGAAATGGACCAGAAGATATAAGAAGTATCTGCACTTGATTACTCATCAGTCATCACCTCCTCTAGGAACCATGGAAAGAAACTGTAAGAGTACCACCATGAGCTGAGAAAAACTAACTTCTTTTCTTTCCAAATTATCAACACAAAATATATACGTAGATTGGAAGGAGAACTGATAGAAGAAAAACTTGCAAGATTACAAAGAACAGACTATCAATCTATTAGCAATATAACACCACAAAAGCTTTAGAGAAAACTGAAGCATATGAAAGAAGATAGAAAGATGGGATACATCCAAGAATATCTTCATACACAACTTCGTAATAAAAGCCATAGCAAACAAGACTAAGTGAAATAGGAAGAGAGAGAGAGAGAGAGAGAAACCAAAGATGTGAGTTAAAAGGTAGCTCAAATCTCAATGGCTCTAGACCATGGCTCATTTTTACTCATCTTTTATTTAGGGATGACAATAGATAATACTTCAGTGCATGTCTCCATACTCGCACGGCAAACAACTTTTACATCTGTAATCTTACATTTTATATACTCTGACCCAAAACCATTATCAACACTATAGTTAACTTGAATATGGTATCTCGTAATGACATAATGCATGTGCTTGACAAACTATTAAAGCAAAAATGTTATTACAATAATACTAACTACTACTAAGATTAATAATGAAAAATCAATAAAAGAAAGCATTAACTGAAGTGTATACCTTATGCCAGAAGATTCTTTGCTATGTGAAGATATGAGAAAGGATCATTGTATACAACCTAATTTTTACATGTACAAAGAGACTGTTTTAAGATTTAAACCCATAATTAATTGGTCACCAAAGCACAACTTTACCGTTGCACTAGGGCTCATCCTCAATTGAAGTATATGCCTTAATTCAAAAATATTCAATTCCTGATTATGAAGTATTCCAAACATAAGTATTCAATGTAATAAAAAACATTTAAAAATCTTTCAAATTCCAATTATAGTATGATAAATACATTATGCAAGTAGGGGTAAGAATAGGCGCTATAATACCTATATTGTACCCATACCTGAAAAATTTTAGGTAAATATTTATACTGGAAAAGATCCATTTGAATGGTATAATAAACCTTACCCATTGCAAGTAACTTTTACAAATGTCAAATACCCAATAAATTTGGGTCTGATGGCTATTTCGGTTCTACTCGTTCATTCCTAAGCACAAATTAGGTTCTGTTGTTGTCACTAGTTGCTAACCTATACCTACACAATCAGAGTAACAATAGCTCCACATCTACTTCTTTAAAAAATTATAGACCAAAAAAAAAACAAATAGTAGCATCAACAGCGAAATAATTATAACCAACAGAATCAACATATCGCAAATTTACTAGATACTAGATGGGGTACCTTCACTGTTCGTTGTGGGGGCAAAACAACAGCAACTAATGAAGGCCCTGACCAATCTGTTTATGACTACACGTTGAAGGAGTAATTATTCTTTTATCATTAACCCAAAGAAAAGGAGCTAACGCCTAACTACACCAAAACTGAGCATGACAGCTAAAAGCGTACCAACAACATTCATTAGATTTAGGATCCAGTTGGAGTTTCCAATTCAATGGCCATGTGTTTTAAGCAGAGAAACAAACACCCTCAACCTCAAGAAGATAGATGCAGTATGTTTGGATTTCCGTTCAAAATGCGGTGAACAAATTCCAAGATAAATCTAATGGTCCACAAACCCAGTTTTGCCAAAAGGAAGGTTCTGAATGCTTTTTCAAACCTCATTTTGTCCCAAAAGTCTGTTGGCAAAATAAAACAAACATGCACTAAATCACCTAGAAGTAGAAGTGCTTACCGATAAATTCATTTCATTTTTTTTCCTTTTTCCCCCTCCACAAGTGCTTTTGGATAAACTTATCCAAACATTTCCTTTTTTTCCTTTTTTTTCCCCTCCTAAATTACTTCTAGATAAACTTATCCAAACAAACACTTACATTACTTTCATATTCATCAGCCCACTATATCTTAAAAACCAATTTACATAACTCTTTCTAGAAAATAGATGTCAAATTGTCAATATAAAACCATTCACTAATCTTCACTTAATTACTTAAAACTCATGAAATTGTTATATCGTGACATGATACCAGAGCCTCTAGATTTGGACACTCTCGTTCATCGAAAAACTAAAATTCATTTTGTCTCAACACTCCACGATTGTTAATTATTTTTTTCACGCAAGCGCATATTTCACATTTTCGTAAGGCAAAGAAAGAAAATCAAAAGAGAGAGTGAGGGAAGCCTATGAATTTCGTTAGATAGGGAAATGCACAAGTTCAGGACAAATTCAGACTCAGTATATTAATAGAATACAACCAATGAGTTAAAATTAACCCATAATCGAAGAATTTTAAATTGAGTGAATCAACCGAGGAAACCTGTTTGGCGCCAAACGGCATTTCGAACCTGACGCATATCCCTCCCTTTCAGCGTTCTCCCTATCCCTTCCAGAACCGAATAAGCGAGCATCGGAGATTGCGCTGAGTTTCTCGCTACGAATTCGTGCGGAGGCACCATCTCCTCTTCGTCGTCCTCCTCGCCGTCTTCGTCATCATCGTCATCGAAGTCGCGGTATCTCCGCCGCGCCTTCATAGACAGGATCGGGACTTTAACCGGCGCGGACTGGTGGAACATGACGGGCGAAGGTTGCGCCAGCGGCGGAGGCCGCGGGATTGCGGGAATGACGCGCGAGGAGGAGGATGAAGAGGAGGCGGAGGAGATTGAAGAGATTGATGCCTTGTAGAAGTGCTGCGAAATGTTTCGGAGGTTGTGCGAGGTTTCGTTCTCGGGGAGCGCGGCGAGGATGCCGTGGGAATGGTTGTGGAGGTTGTTGTTCGGATTGGCGGAGGAAGACGATGACGAGGAAGAGGAAGGAGTGGAGGCGCTGTGGTAGTTGTGTCCGGCGCCGTAGTCGCCCCCGAAAAAAACGACGTCGTCCTCGAGGAGCTCGTCGTTGGAGGAGGCGGCGGAATTTGAGAAGTGAGGCGACGCGTGAGATGGAACGCCGAGGAATAGTTCCGTGGCGGAGAGTTTTCGGTTCGGACCGAATGGATCCATGCCGGTAAGGTTCGGAACAGTGAGAGTAACGGGAAATAGGTTATAACAGAGTAGTGAGTGGTGAACGGTGACGAGACTGAAGAGGTTAATCGCTAGGCTTTTTCTTTCCGTTTTTAATAAAAAAAATATTGTCTCACATGTTAAAAAAAAAATGGTAACTAAATGGACGGTTACCATTTTTTTAATATAAAAAAGGAGTTACCCTCAATAATTTTATTCTGTACACACATAAATAGGTTTGACAAAATGGGTTAGTTTATCAAAAATGGGTTGAGTTGTCCAAGTCCATCAAAAATGCATGTCAGACCAAGTTGAAAATGCTAGTCCGTTTCATTTTAAGGTGTATTAGTGGGTCAGCGGACTAGTCTATCTAAAAAATAAAAAATAATTAATTAATTAATTTTTAAAAAAGATAAAAAAATTATTAAAAAATACAAATGTAATTAATTTATGCTAAAAATTAATGATAAATTCATGTCTGTAATCATTTTAATACATTTCCTCACATGAGATGATGAGAACTTAAGAAGCCAGAAGCAACAGAATCAAACAAGTCCTTCAAGATTCATTGAACTTCCAAGAACAAATAAACAAAACTAGAATGTGAAAGATATATGTAAAAACCAACCTAGAATTCATGGGAAATTACATGTTACTGATAGTCTGATATTAGATTAATACATTAAATTAAAGTTAGTAAAGCAACATCCATAGTTCCATACATTAAATTTAAAATTTGCTAAAAACAAGGTAGAAACATTACAACTTCCAAAATTCAAAATGATTAAATTGAAGAAGTAATTGCATCTAAGCATCTTCAAAAGTTATTGTATTTGATCCCTTGGAAACAGTTGGATCCATATTTAAAGCCCAAAAGTCATCTTCACCATCTTCAGCTATAAATTATAATCCAAAAATAAAAAATAAAAATAGCTAATGAATAATGATGATTTAAAAGAAAAGTAATTGGCAATTTAAATTGTAAAATAATGAAATTAAAGAAACTACCATTCTCAGCAAAACCATGCAGCCAACTACGAGTACAAATCAAGGCTTCGACATTTTCTAACAAGAGAAGATTTCTATACTTGTTTATAACATGTGATCCAATGCTAAAAGCAGATCCAGAAGCACTGTAGTAATAGGAATGCTAAACACATCACGAGCTATTATGGATAGTTCCCGAAAGCGATTATAATTATCCCTCCACCATTGCAAGACATCCAACTCTTCATTGTACACAAAATCCAAGTTTGGCTCATCTAGATAAACATCAAGTTGTAACTTTCCAACTAAGAAGAAAGTTGACTATTGTGCATTTTCAATTCTTATTACATATGACAAGTTGAACATAAAAAAATAAAATAAAATCAACGAAGTACACAACACAAAAAGTAAATACTTACATAATAACATAATAATAATAATAATTGTGTAAGCATGTACTTACACCAAACATTCTTTGATTTATTCCCTTGAGTTCCTTTGACATGCTTGAAGAACTAGTCTGGGGTCTTGGGTGAAGATTGTGAATAGAGGCAGCATTATTAGTGTTTCTTAGGTTTGAATACCTCTCAAAGAGCATGTATAACTTTCTCCGCACATCTTGGATCTTTTCCTCACAAGTAGATTCATCAGTTGTTGAGTAACAATAACTCAATGAAGTAAACTTAATATGTGGGTCAAGAACTGCTCCAAATGCAAAAATGGTACTATAATCATCGCAGGATTTGTTAAACTTCATCATCATCATTTCCCCCATACTCATTATAATCTCATCTTCACTTTGTAAACTCTCAGTAAGTACACGTTGAATTTTCCAAACTTGCAAGCAATATAGGTTGGAAGTAGGATAGGTGAAAATAATAGGAATACTTCAATACAACCAAGAGGGGGGTGAATTGGTTGAACCTTGGTATTTAAAAATTTTCCAATCAGAGTTTCCACGGGATCTTTATCACTTTAAAAATTGTTTTGAAACCAAGAATCTTATATTCAATCAAATTCCTCTGTCAAGAAAATCAATAGACAACTGAAATCTTTTTGTGCAAATAATTTGATTCACAAACCAAAGCAATAAAGAGATGAAGAGATTAGAATAAAGATCAGCCACACTTTTTATACTGGTTCACTTCAAACACTATGAAGCTACATCCAGTTCTTCCACTCAACACTAGAATGAAGTTCTACTATTGCAAATTAATGTTCTTACAAGATATTACAAGCCTCTCTTTATCAACCCTAGATAAAGTTCAGAAATCTAAAACACTATTAGATTCTTAGAGACCAACCCAAACTGAGAACACTACTCAGCAGCTCCTAGAGAAACACTATCTCTAGTTATCATGCAAGAAACCCATTTACAATAAGCCAATCTTTACAGAAATCAAATAACAGATTTACATCCACAAAGAATAAGGAACGAATTCACCTGATAATCCAACGAACAAAATGCATATGTATGATTCACCAGGTTGAAAGAATGAATAACAGATTCAATGTATCCATTTCCTTACTCTTTGAAACTCAATGATGCTTCACTCTTCAAATCAAAAACCCATATGAATTTTTGTGAAGCCAAGACGTTTTTGAACTCAGAAAACTCACTAAAGAAAGCTCATGAATGTTTGTGATTGCCCAGAATTCGAATTTTTCAACTCTTAAAATCACAGAGCAATAGGTTGTATTTATAACAGCTTTCTAACTGAAAATAATCGATTAAACACGCTCCTGTAATCGATTATTTCGCATATGTAATTGATTAATTCAAGAATGTAATCGATTAAAGTGTTTATAATACGTTCTGGGTTTGAACTATGAACATTATAAGCGATTATTCCGACATGTAATCGATTAAACCAGACACTCATGATTTTCCAAATACACTGAGTAATCGATTACTGAATTTGGTAATCGATTAAGACAGACCGACCAATATTTTCAAATGAACTATGTAATCGATTAAATCAGCAGAACATGTTAGTCATAGGCATGATATGTAATCGATTACGAACTTCTGTAATCGATTAAGACAGGAAGTATGTTATTTCAATTTTAGCCTAGGTAATCGATTAATTCGATATGTAATCGATTACATTGTTCTTGGTTTATTTTCCAAAAGGCACGAAGAACAAAATAATCGATGCCAACATATCTGTAATCAATTAAAACAGGAAAACTTCATTTTTCCAAAAACTTGATTTTAATTTGCCTCAATTATTAATTGCTTTTGTATTGGCCCTCATTCTAACAATCCTAAATGAATGATTATGCATGATATGCACATTGGATTATCAGATAATACATCTTCCCTTTTACATGAATCAAATTGATCTTCAAGCTTCCAAGACACTTTTGAAATGAGGCATGTTGAAAGCACAAAACTCCAAAGC
>PYAF01003701.1:572619-586701 GCA_007407185.1 Glycine tomentella
AACTCCTTTTGAATCAACAATAGGAAGTGCCCGAAATCAAATTTGTAGTATCAAAGAATGGCAAGAACTCACAAATTTTTTCTCTTCTTTCCCACTCATCTACTGAAGGACACCACTTGTAATTAGGATCTTTTGATTGAAAATTTCCAAATGTTTGTTTATATTTGAGAGCACTCACTAGCATCATATAAGTGGAATTCCATCTAGTAGAAACATCTAGACACAATTGCTTCCCACTACCATCAGACTCAAGACTAAGTTGTTGAATACATTCTTTAAACTTTCTCATCCTACCCTCCGATCTCTTCACATATTTCACACTCTCTCTAATTTTATGTAAGGCATCACTAGCAACTTTTAATCCTTGTTGAACAATAAGATTCAAAATATGTGTAGAACAATGAATATGAAAAAACTCTCCTTCACATAACAACCAACCACTTGTTCCAATATCATTTTTCAAAATGTCTTGCATGTTATCATTGGCGGATGCATTATCTAAAGTGAGAGAAAAAAATCTTTTGCTCTATTTTCCAATCCTTACCCTTGAAGCCAATTCAAATCGAGTTTGAGGAGGAGGCATATGACAAAAATTAAGAATTTTACTATTTAACTTCCAATTATCATTAACAAAATGAGTAGTTATACATATGTAACCCTCAGAGGTACAAGAGGTTCATAAATCAGAAGTTAAACATATTCTATTTGGAATGCTAGCCATCATCTCTTTTAGCTTCTCCCTCTCTCTCTTGTAAATGGTTAGGACTTGAAATTTTATAGTATTTCTAGAAATAGGGTGTGCATTAGGATTCAAATACTTAATCCAACTTCTAATCTTTTTATACTCAACAAAGTTAAATGGCAAATCATGCTCAATGATTGCAGCAACAAACATCTCACGTGACACCATTTGATCTAACTTTGGAATATTCAATTTTCCTTGTAAATCTACCATCATTTGGCCAACATCTTCAAATTTAATTCTCTTACACTTTGAGATATGATGATTTAAGTGAGATGTCCCATATGCGTTACCCTCAATTTTATACTTTGTTTTACAGGCCTTACACTCTGCTCTTTCTATCCCATCATCACCCACTCCTATCTTAGTGGAAAACTTCCAACAATCTGAACTTGTTGCTTTCCTTTTCTTCTTGGTTGGTTCATCAGCTTGAGATGATTCAATAGGTACTTCAAAATTTTCAACATGTTCATGCCCATTCACAGTCTCAAACTCCATATTAAAACTCGAGACAACTATCATAAATCAAGCATTAAATGAAAAACAAAAAATCAACCTCAACACTAGGAATAACATATCATTTTCAGCTGCCACTTGCACTTTTGAAACTATCATAAATCAAATATTAAATGAAAAATATATAACAAACATACATTGGCTCCAAGATTATATCATACTTAATACTTGCACTAATATACTTATATTTCTCAATTCTAAATAGGATAACTATAAAGAGACAGAAATGCATTAGATATCTCGTTTCCACTAACACATTCTGTTACTATATTTAAAACATATAATGGTATTTTAGCATACAATGCAAATAACATATTAGTATATTGCTATCAGCTGATTCTATTTGTCAATCCCTTAATAATCACTCTACTTGTGTGGATAATAGCATTTTTTACATCAACCTTACCACATTGACTCAAATAAAGATAGTGAACCTGAGAGCGAGACTTCACTATTTTGATAAAATGATTATACTAAAGTAACAGAACAATAGTTATTCCACCCCTTATTTTCGTTGAATATCTCTTTATAAACGGATATATTATATATCACTTCACTGACTTCAACCACACTATAACGACCCGCCTCGTCGCTACGATATCACTAACTCTTAATCGTGCAGATGTCAATTTTTAATGAAAACTCCATTAATTTGATTATGAAAATGGTAGTAAATTTTTCACGATAATACAACTATCATACACACGATACAATTACATAATTGCATATATATATATATATATATCGTATCAGGGCATAGCATTCACATATCAGTACTTAATTCAATTTTACATGTAATTACACCTGGAATCTTACATATCTAACAAAATAATTCAAGGAACTAACTAAGAAAGACTTGATTAACAAAACACAACTCTTTCCCAAAAAGAACTCCAACATCATCACGTCGGCTTGGCGGCTCCAATAAAAAAAATCTCCCTCCAGAGTCCTACTACTGCTCATCTGCTCACACAAACGAAAGTTCGCGATCATCACAGGTACCAACCACACTGTACAACAAAAGCAATGGTGAATTTATTATATAAAACCATCAAACATCAGATAGCAGCAATTGGGAAGGAAACAACATTACCCACCGCAATCACTAACAAAAATCCATGATTCCAATACACACATAACAAACCAATCATCCAATACATTTCACAACTCAGACAATCATGCATAGAATGATCCATGCACCTGACTCATCTATTAGCATGCAATGTGACACCATATCCTGGAAATAGCCTCTCACGGGAAAAATGATTCACTACCTATCAGGACCACCCTATCGTGCACTGGCCATCCCCCCCGGTGATCAGTCAGCGTCGCTAGAAAATTCCAAACCTGATGATCTCTTAGTACCTGCATTTTAAACCACAGATACGCGAATGCATTCATTCTATTTCCATCCATGCAATATGAAGTATGAAACATGGGCATCATCAATGCATGACCTGACTAGGAACAAATCCTTCCTCGCAAGGGTAACTTGTCATTCACCCCCCATGTACATACATAACACACCAATGTGGGCTCACTGATGCACTGGCCGTAGCTAGGAACAAATCCATCCTTGCAAGGGTAACCAACCGATCATTGCACCCCACATGTACATACACAGCCTACAACCATGGGTACCATCACTGTATAACCTGGCTAAGAACAAATCCTTCCTCGCAAGGATAACTTGTCATACACCCCCCATGGGTATTCATGTGTATCCACATCACACAATGACATTATCAATATCCACATCACATCATCTCAATATCATCATCATACACATCAAACTTATCTCATTTCAACATTATCATCATGAACATCAATATTGTCTCATTTTTAACATTATCAGCCACATCAATGTTACCACATTTAAGCATCACAAATCACATTAACATCATCTCATTTCATTCACAATCCATATTACCATGAGACTGGTATTTTAGGAAAATTCTAAATTAAAGAGGAGGAATACAATATAGAAAACACACTTTTATGCCCATTTAAAAATTTATTAAAGAATTAAATAGGAAAACATATTATAAAATTTTGGGCAGAGTCTCCTCTGTAATTATGACTTTTTCCAAAAATCTAATCAATTACAATACAATATCATTCACAGTTTTATCCATCAACAAACCAATTCATCGCATCCTATTAGTTAAAAACACAGTTTTTCTTGAAAACGAGCACATACAAGAACAAGCACACATCAATGATAAATACATCGCATCTCATTAGTTAAAAACTTAGTTTTTCTTGAAAATCAGCACACAGCAGGGATAGATAGTTATCTTCATAGTTGGACTCCCTGGCCCCCAACTATGGTATCAAAACTATAATTAAATAATAAACTCCCCTTACCTATCTATATTTCTCTGTTAGCTCCTTGAAACATCGTTTTGGGATCTCTCAAGTTCACGTGCTTTGGCCCAAACGCAGAGCTCTATATACCAAATTGAAAATAATTTAGTATAGATTTCCAAGATAAGATCAACATTAACATTTGGGGTCAAATACCCACTCAAATCAAAAAGGGGCTAAAAGGGTGTTTTGGGAGTTCACACTGAAAGACATCATTTTGAAATTCCGATCACACCAATGTGACCGAGATTCAACAAGGATCACAGAAATGACATCAATTTCATAAAAAATAGACTTTTACAGCATCTCATTTTAAAGGGTTTTTAAAGGATGTGTAAAACTCCTAACAATACCCAAAACACAAGAGATACTAAGAGAAGTTTAAACTAGCTAGGAGAAGACAAAAGAAACTAAGATTACCTCAAGGAAACCAAAAAAGAAGGATTGAGAGTTCTATTTCTATGGAAACTTTAAAAGGAGTTTCGAAGATTCCGCTTCGATTACGAGGTTCTACTCCGTGTCGTGGTCTCATGGCAAGCAACGACGGCCCATGGTGGTAGATGGTGGTTGTGGGTGGTGGG
Organism: Glycine tomentella; assembly: GCA_007407185.1. NCBI lineage: Eukaryota > Viridiplantae > Streptophyta > Magnoliopsida > Fabales > Fabaceae > Glycine > Glycine tomentella. Next base: position 576,826 of record PYAF01003701.1, read on the forward strand.
AGGTTGGATGGGTGCTTGGATGAAGGAGAGGACCAGTTTTCATGATTTTTCATGCTGCTGACTATTTAAAACCAACTTGACTCGCCCAGGCGAGCCAAAAAGCCTACCAAAATTCGCCTGGGCGAGCTGACCCAATTTTAAAATTTCTAGTTTAGTGAAAAATTATTATCTCACACTACAGATGTTATTTTTCCAATCCCAACTGTCAAAAGTTACATATATGGGTTAGAAGCCTACCTTAAAAATTTGAAGGCGATCCAACACTCAACCAATCCAAAATGGTGATTTACTAAAATAGGTTTCAGGTCAAACTCAAAATCACACAATTCAACACAGGTCAAACTAACTTCACATAACCTAACATACATACCAAGCAATTGCACAAGGCTAAAATGAACAATAACTCAACCAATCTAAATTAATCAAATAATCAAACAATCACAACAAATACATCAAACATTTATTTTTAGTTATCGAAATTTCAGGGTGTTACACACGCTTCTATATCTATTTTTTGCATTGTTAAAAAAAAAACACAGGGATTGTCTCACCTAGCGAGGAGTGCCGCATGACCCACTCGGTTTTATGGTCTTAGAATTTTCGCTCACTATCAAGTGGACAAGTACGAGGAAAAAGTGACAAAGAAAGCTAAAAAGGTGTGCAAGGCATGTTAGGTAGTTACCAGATGACGAAGTGAGTCGCAAACTTGCGATGAGCCGATGACGAAGTGCAGACAACAGAGGTCACTGCAGGAGGAGCTCAAATGAATGGTGACGTAGGTGCAGAGGTGCCGCCGTGCCGAAGGCAGGATGCAGGAAGCTCAATCTCTCGACTCTCTCGAGTCTCATCTCTCTTAGACTCTCACTAGTCAGAGTCACTAATCTCAGCCTCTCTCTCTCGCTCTCATTCAGTCATTCTCAACCACTCAATATCTATTATCTAATATCTTTCTAATTTTTTATATTTTTATTAGAGACAACAATGACTAATTGACTAAATGAGGATTGAGGCACCAGCGTAGACGTAGAGCACTAGAGAGCGTGTATTGTTTCATTTGTTTGGTTGGCTATGAGCTCGATGGGTTGGTCCGTCCCGTGCCCGATTTTGGCCCGCATTTTAGTAGGTCGAGTTGGCCTGACCCATTTATTCAATGTGAGCTTGAAATTTCAATCCAACCCACATTTTTTGTGGGTTAAACGGGCCGACCCATCTAGTCAGACCCATTTTACTAACCCTACACATAGATTTATCTACAACGTGCATAAAATGCATATGAAACACACTATTCAAATCACTTTTTGTCATGACATGCTTTTTTTATAATATTGTCATGATATGTTAAGAACAGTACTATATGCTAAAAAGTAAAAACTGTTTTCCTAATCACTTTTTTTATTGCTTATGGATGATTAGTTTGTCATTTTTATAATAAACATTTTAAATTTTATATTTAACTCATTCGTCGATGATATAAATATATAAAACTCTTAAGATTTTTGTTTTATCATCTAAAAAAAATTTGTGTTATAAAAAGAGTTTCATTTTTTGGTTTATTATATTTTCAAATATTACTCTAAATACAACTTTTAAAAATTAAATAAAAATTATATATATATATTAATGTAAAAATTTTACACTATCAATTAAATATAAATTATCATTATTAGTTTAGCTTTCAAAATAGATATTATAAAATTAAGAAATTTACATATATGATATGACTTGTGATGAGAAGATAACATAAAAAAATTACATATATATATAAGTTATTCTTAAAATCATTATTAAAAAATTAACAATTTTATGCTACATAATTTTTTTATCAGATGATAACCATTAACTAGTGTTAGTTTGGATCCAAAATCTCATGTCGTTTGATATGCATAAAATTATGTGTTTGGATTAAGTTAAATTTTCCATAATCAATTCTAATTCCACATTAAAAATTAAAACAACAAATAATTATTTCTATTTTTTTAATTTTTATCATAATTTTGGTGACCGATAAATATTCAAACACATTATTATTATTATATTATATTTTCTAGTGAGTAATGATATATACTTTGAAACTCTAACATTTTAAAGACATTAACATCATTTATTTGTCTTTATCATTATATTTTTGTCACGTCAAAATATCAAATACCTATTATCTATTATATTTATATATGTTATTTGAAAAATAGACACTTCGTATCTTAATTATCTTTTTTTAGTTAGATATAATTGTAAAAACTACCATGTTAGAATACTATTAAATAGTAATTACTTGTAATTATGAAATGATTTATAAAAGTAGTTGAAGAATAAATTTAAAATAATAAATATGTACATGAAATAAGATAATTATCTTTATTAATATATGAGGTGTTTAAGAAACATTTTCCATTTTAATCTCTTTTAACATATTCTAACTAATTTACTAAATTCCTTATAGAATGTCATCTTAATTTAAAAATATCCTAAATTCAAAAGGAAGACGGGAAAACACAATCTCGATACTTTTATTTCATATCATTATTTAATAAAGCAAATAGAGACAAATGAAATAGTTGCACACAAGCACTTATTCAACAATCATATAGGCTTTGTTTGGGAGTTAGAAGGGGAAGGAAAGGAAAGAGATTTAAGGGGAAGGGAAGGAAAGGAAAGGGAGGAAAATGAGGAAAGTTCTTTTCTCCTTGTTTGGGAGTTAAAAATATATTAAGAGAGGCAAATGAAGAGTTAATAAGATATTTTTACAATTTTTCTCTTATTTCAAAAATTAATACACTCTATATTTTACAATGACTGGGAAATGATAGTAATTTTATTAACACTGACTGGGGTAGGATAGTAATTTTAGTTACTTTTCCTTCTAAAAACCCCAAATAGGGGGGACAACAATTTTTAGGCTTTGGAGGATTTCAGAGGAGTTTTAAAAATCCTCAAATCCTTTCCCTCAAAAATTAAAACTTCCAAACAAGGAGATGTCTCTACCTAAACATTCCCCTTCCCTTCCTTCCCCTTCAAAATCCCTCTTCCAAACAAAGCCATAAGGAAAGAAAACAAGGAGCTAGCTAGCTAGCAGAAAATCACAATAAACAGTGCAGGCACAACCGTTGGACTTGGACCCCATGAACAAGGCCTAGGAAGCAAACCCTTTCTTCAAAAAGTATGAATCGTGGCAACGTTAGTCTTGAAGGCCAAAGCCAAGACAATGTCATCAATAGACGTATTAAAAAGCGTGTTAGGAAGTGAAAATGTTCCCGTATTAGCACTTCAAAAGCCGAAATAGTCACTACAAAAAAAAAATATTTTTCCGACGGACCAAATCCGTTGCTAAATTAGAAAATCCGACCAAAAATAAAATTTTCGACGGAATTCCGACAAATAAAAATTCGTCGATAAGATGGTCATAGGAAATTTTAACTGATAGATTTTTTTGTCTGTCGGTAATGACCCATGAGATATTTCCGACGAATAAATCTGTCGAAAACACACATATGAGACATTAGCAACAGACCATCCTATCAGAAATTTCTATCGGTAACTAATTTTCTATGTTTTATATTTTTATATATTTTTTCCAGCACCGTTTGTTATTTATGAATATTTAATTCTCATTTCTATTATTTAACGACAATATTGAAACTAACACATACATGCAATTGTTGTAGTCCCTTTGCTGGTCATCTTATTGTTGCTTCTAGTGATGTGGTTGATCATTATGTTGTTGTTGTTGTTGGTCATCTGACTGATTAAGTGGTTGGTCATTGTGTTGTTGTTGTTGTTGTTTCGACAGCTGCTGGTGAGGTTGTGTTTGCTGTTGAATAATGTTCCGCGCTTCATGAGGTGGAAACTGAAGTACAACTGACTAAAAGACACGCATCTCCTCCTTCGATCGACGAAGCTCCTCCCTTAATCAATTGATTGACTAAAAGATCCTTGAATATGCTACATGAATGTGTCCTCTCCAGATTTATTACTATGTGCAAGATCTCCAATACCGTAAAGACTTTCCTTATGCTTTGGTCCCACAGCAGCAACCCAACAGTGAGTCCTAAGTCTTTTTTCTTCAGCAGGGTCTAAAGGAATCATTTCTGATTCACCAACACTTGAGGCAACATCGGACCTAGCTTGAGATAGTCTAGCCATAAAGTTTTCCTGTCATTGATAAACAATTATTATTAAATAAATGTATTAAACATTGTAAAAAATAAGAGTGCATGGCAGAAAATGGTCTCACATGTGTTTGCCTAGTTCTATCATCGACAAATTCATCAGTATCCTTCCGTAAATGAGTTTGCTGAAAATTTCATCAACATATGTAGATCGACCAAGCTCCTGAGACTATTTTCAAAGTAAAAAAATAGGAATGTTTTTAACTAAATAATTATACAAGTACAAAAAAGTGGCATTATCGAATCTTAACATCATCTTACCAAACGAATGGCGTGATTCTGCAAAGAAATGGAACCACTTGTGTGTATACACCCACCCTTTTCAGATGCCTGATTTTTTTTTGCCTGTTGACATCTGGAACGATACTTAGGTGCATTCCAATGTGATAACAGATCGTTCCACATACGATCTCCAATCCAATATGGCATTTTATTTTCATTTTGGACATCCCTAAATATCTCAAAAAGTCTATGAGAGACATTAGAGTTAATAGTTTTTTTAATTTCATCCTCTTCCTCCAGTTTCCATACTAATTTTCTCTAAAGTATCACAAAGTTATGAAATGGTTTGCAGTTAGCAAAATACCAATTGGTGTAAATTAAATGAAATAAAACAAAATCAGCTTTAAATGGGACTAATTTTAAGACCCAATATGTCTTAGGTAATAAATATTCCACACAATTGAATGCCTTATTTTTTCTAAAGTATGTTTAAGGCATTACTCAAGTCATACAAATAAAATAATTCTTAAATCATAATCTATCCATTTAAGCCATTGAAGTAATTGATTAACATGTTAATAAGTTACCTTAAAATGCTGGAAAAAAAATATCTTGATTATCTTTTGGAATTGCTCCCCATGTTGGCCATGGGTTAACAAATTGTTGTCTAATGGATAATGTCACAGCCTTTGCCGCAACCTTAGATGGATAAACCTTAATACAAAAAAAAAATCATGACAAATGTGAACAGTGAATTGAACAATGATATAGAAGAGTTTTTATGTACATTTGAAATACTTACGCTCCACTGATCAGGGTAATCATAGGACGATCATTGAGGGGGGGGGGCTTCCATGGCCAAATTAAGATCATGTTCACCAGTAGGCATGTTCCCTACAGCCGTGGATGGGGATGCTGTGGATGTAGGCACTAGGGATGGTGGAAATGATGTAGGTACAACATCTGCAGGTCTATTTGGCATAGACATAGTAGAAGGGGATGGGGTATTTGATGGTAGACTTACTCTAGGTGATCGTAGTCTAACCACATATGGTTTTTTCTTCCCATTTGTCTGTTTTCCACTATCGTCAGTCAACGGGGTCGGGGAGGATCAGCACCACCTGATGACATTTCTACATATATACAAAAATAATTTAACAAGCTAAAGATTCAAATAGTTTGAATTCAATCAAAATTACATAAGTCACATAATTCCCTTTTACACAAAAAATAGTTGTGCCCTAATAAAGACATCACCCCATTACAACAAAAGAAGCATACATTTATAACAATGGAATATAAATCTTTAACATGTCTCTAATTACTTTCGGAACTTCTGTCTCTGATTTAACAAACATAGGTTCATCATTAGCTTTTTCATCCGTCAAGTCTTCTATCTCTAAAGAGTCTTCAACTCTCTCAGCATCGATACAATGTTCAAAATCTGGAAGATAAATTTTTAACATGTCTCTAATTACTTTTTGAACTTCCCTCTGTTGCCTCTGTGATCTAACAAACAAAGGTTCAATATTAGCTTTTCCATCCATATAGTCTTCTAACCCTAAATAGTCTTCAACTATCTAAGCACCCATAGAATCTTCTATATCTAAAGAGTCTTCAACTCTCTCAGCATCCACATAGCACTCTAAAGGTAAACAATCATCAATTCTCTCTAAATTTAATGATTGTTTAATCGTCTCATCATCCATAAAGTCCTCTAAATCTATTGAGTCTTCAACTATTTCTAAATCAAAAGAGTCTTCAACTTTCTCAGCTTCCATAGAGCCCTCTAAATCTATTGAGTCTTCAACTCTCTCTAAATCAAAAGAGTGACAGACTGTGTCATCATCCATAAACTCCTTTAAATCTATAGAATCTTCAACTCTCTCTAAATCTAAAGAGTCTTCAATTCTCTCAGCATGCATATAGTCTTCTAAATCTAAAGAGTCTTCAACTCTCTCAGCATTCATAGAGTCTTCTAAATCTAAAGAGTCATCAACTATGTCACCATCCATAGAGTCTTCAACGATCTTTGAATGTAAAGAGTCTTCAACTCTTTTAGCATCCATATAGTCTTCAATTATGTTTTATTTCTCTTAAAAATCATTAAAAATTTCACAATATAATACAAATACCACAACTGAATTATACAACAAACTGTATCAATAACCATCAACATAAAAGAAAACTAAATGATATTTAAATATGCAAACCAACAATCTGCATAAGAATTGATGATGTCAATCATTAACAAACATTTACGCATATAATGATCACCAAATATTTCATAAAGCTATTTAATACATTAAAGTGCTAGAGCTTCACATACTAAAAACTAAAATATAGAGTCGTATGATACAAGTTAAGACTATGCAAAATAAAGTCCATGTCATGGGTTATCCTCTTTAGAATTGTAAACCTCAAAGTCATCTTTTAAATCCCCTTCATTGTCAACTTCAAAACTGTTATGTTCTGTATTCAAATTATTTGATGGACCTTCGTCTATTAAGCCATTACCAGAGTCCACTTCTTCTACCCACCTCTTAAATCTTGCAATCCTGAAATATTTTCAACTTCAATAACTTCGTTGACATGTGACATTTCATCTAGTTGGTAAGGCACATCATTTGCAACATAATTGGATTCTATGTAACTCCTTGGCTTTGTTTTAATTACTACACACCAACCACGCTTGTCTCTTCTTATGGCTAGATATGACACATAATACACTTGCCTTACATTATGTGCACTGATGAATGGGTCATACCGATTATATCTTTTATCCATCGAATTTCCACCATTTGATGTTTTGGATCCACTCTTGTTCCTCTACTAGATGGATCAAACCATTCACAATAAAATAAAACAACTTGCTTATCATAGGTTGTACTGTTATACTCTAGCTCAAAAATATGTTTAATGACCCTATAAAAATCATCTACTCCTCCTTCTGTAAGGCCCTTTACGTGAATCCCACTATTTATTGTTTTCTTTCCCTCGGTCCATGCTTGAGTATGAAATTTGTACCCATTGACAAAGTATGTGTGTCATTGTTTAACGTAACTCATAGGACCATATGATAAATCCCTAAGTGTTGGTTTGTCACGTTTATACTCGATTTATGAACCTACAAACAGTCACAATAATCAAAACCTATCTTTATAATAAAAAAAAATAACAAAGCTAAACTATAACATACATACTTGTTGTTGAAACCAACTTGGAAATTCTGCATGTACATTACGAGTATAGGCATCTGGTTCATTTACTTGTTAGGATTGCAAGAATGAACTGCCCAATCAAACATGTATTAGTCATCAACATTAATATTGCCATTTAGCAATAACAATTTTTAACACTGATAGGCTACAATACTAAAATACTTACTCAAGGTATGACTTAACTTCCACACAGTTAATCAATATATGAACATGGACTGATTCTTTCTCTTCATCAGTTAACCAGTGAATCAACTCCTTTCTCGAGGGGCGATGTTAACGGTTCGGCAAGCGCACTGAATTGTCCAAGCAATAAAGATCCGGTAAGACTGAATGTCGATTTCCATATGGACTTTGCTTGTATTCAGGACTAATGCATGTTGTTTTCAAATAATTAATGAATGGCTTTAATTGGTAAAGTGATTGGCATAAGATTAAACTATACTTAAATGTAAATAAAAAGCGTAATAACTACAAGGGAAAGAGACACAAACACTTGGAATGATGTGGACGGAGGAAATATGAGATGACAGGTGTTGGGAGTTCGTTAACCGGAACTAACTTTGATGCGATATAAAAAGTTTTTCTCTATTCAACGTTAGATACGATCATCTTCATCTACTAATATAATCTAACCTTGCTTCCCCAAGTGCTAGACCTAAATTACTTAAGTTCACCCCCAATCCCTCAAGAGTTACATTAAACGATTTGTATTACGATTAGAGATGATAACGTAACCTAGGCTAAACAAAATCATTCTATCCCTAGACATGATGTTATTTAGAAGCGTTTTTCAGTTCTTAAGGAAATAACCATTTTTCAATGCATTAAAACCTAAAACAAAGCATACATGGCTAATCAAACCACAAGTATGAATAAAGCTCGGAAAAACAACAATAATGCACAAATAATATTGAATAGATAGTTAGAACTTTACATCAAAGTGTTCAGTTGGTGAACTCCCAACAATGGGGTTTTAGCTCCTCATTTTCGTGAGAAGCTTACAACCATGGAGGATTAGGGTATTGGAAGGAGATGGATGGAAGGGAATGAGGTGGTGAGGAAGCTCCAATGGTGTGGAAGGATGTCTCCTTCGTGACCTAGCCGAGCTCCAAGCTTCCTAAACGGTGTGTTTTGCCCTAAGGAATGAATGAATGCCTCTTTTTCCCTCCAATTTGCCTTAAAACCTAGCCCAGTGTCATGGTGCATGCTGAGCGCGAAAAGGACTCGTTGAGCACGCCTCAAAATGTTCAACTAGATAAGTGACCACGCACTGAGCGAGCTGGTCGCGCTGAGCGGGCCTTCGTACTAGGCGAGTTTGTCGCGCTAAGCAAGCAACTGTTGTCACGCTGAGTGAGCCTATGGCGCACTGAGTGAGCAACTCCAGACTTGAAATCCATCTTCCATGCCCGTGCAGTTAACTCTACAAAAAATACAACCAACACTTCATAAATCAACTAGTTAAAGCATCCATTGGATGAAAGCTCAGAAGAAGATAATATCTATATTTTAATCACAAAAATAAGCATTAAAAGAGGAAAAGAATAGATAATTGCTAAGTAATTTACATGTAACTTTACGTATGCTTGGCAATTATCAGGCGACCATGCTGGTCAAAAACTGATAACATTGGTGGACGTCTTTCACTATCAATTGTAGATGGATTTATAATATTGCATGGTGCCAACATAAAGTTGTTGAAATAATGTGAACAGAAATGGGTTGTCTCACGATGTAAGTATCACGCACAAATGGATCATTCAACACTAGCCTTATTTTTCACTCCTTGCTTATAATCGCCTATGAATCTACAACATTTGCATAACATGTAAGGATGCATGAGTGTTACACAAATGAATTTTTAATAAAATACGATGATGAATACATTTCAAAAGGATACATCCATCTATAGCGCACTGGTCCACCAAGTCTAGCTTCATATGCCAGATGAAGTGGCAAATGTTCCATTGAATTGAAAAAACCAGGGGGGATATTCTTTCTGTAACACCCAAAAAAAAATTAGAGAATTATAGACAATTACTAAGAGTAAAATGTTAATGAAAAGCAGTAAAAAAATTTAGGGCAAAATGACAAGAACGCCCCTGAACAATTTCAGAAATGACGTTTATGTCCCTAGGATGAAAATGATAATTTTGCCCTGAACAATTCTGGAAATGACCAATGTATCCCTAGGAGAAATTACCAAAATATCCTTGGACAATTTCAAAAATGACAGATAGGTCCCTAAGGCACTAAATGACCAAAATACC
>PYAF01003701.1:586801-603842 GCA_007407185.1 Glycine tomentella
CTTAGGTCAAAAACTGACCAGATGACTTTAGAAATTTGTGGGAACTTCACCATTGGATAAAATACTTTTAGAAAACCCAGTATCAGTGAGGTTGGTGGCGGAAAACCTTAAAATAAAATTTCTACGAATTTTGGAAGATAGGATGAAAAGAGCTTAATTTAGACTACCCTAAGCATCAGAAAATTATAAGACCAGTATGGACAGGATCTATAGAATTTTTCCTTAATTATGACAGGGACAAGTGCTCTAAATAAGTTAGATTAGCAATTTTAATAATAATTCAAAGCAAAACGGACCAATAAGAATTCAAGAAAAACTATTACATGTAATTGAAGGAAAAATTGGTTGATTAGAATTCCTAATACAAGTTTTGGCAGTATGATGCAAGATCAATGGAAAAAAGCTCTAAGAAACTTCAAGAATGTACACATGGATGTTTAAGAGGCTTAGGAACTTGCTATTGGTCCAAATAGAAAGCTAGTCATAAATGCTTAAAAGATATTTGAAGCAAATTTTATTTTGTTTCCTTGAGAAGAAAACGTAGACATCTCTAGGCCTTATTTTAAAGATCCCAACGGTCAAAAGCTAGATATATAAGTCAGGAGTATACCATTAAAATTTTAAGAAGATCCAACGGTTAAAGAACCCAGAATTATTATTTTACAGAAATGGGTTTTTCCAAAAATGAAGCAAAATACAAAAATCTATTAAGCCAAGCCACCTACGGATTTGAATTAAAATCAAATGGAATACACCTTGCTGAAGCAAATCCCACGTGCAATACAAGATGGAGGTAGAATGGTGCAGAATTTTCATGAACTAGGACACATGTATGGTAGAAAAGCCTTAGCCAATGAAAAAATTCCAAACTAAAAGCAAGGCAATTATAGCTTGAGATATTTTCACTTAAAGGCTAAGGAACCTAGCATATAAAAAGGGAGGTGGGGACCAAAATGAAGGCTGATTTGCACGGACCAAACTCCTCCATTCAGCCACATCCTTTCACTTAAAACACAAAGCCAAAACAAAGCCACACCCTAGGGAAGTCCACGTGAAAGAACTAGGAGCTTTTGAAGACTAGTTAAATTTCAACTAAGAAGGCTAAGATAAACCGTGCAAGACTTCCATCAAAATTACTCCAAAGCTTTTCATTTATTTCCTTTAATTCACCTTCTTCCTAGAAGCAAAACCAAAGCCCAAAAGTTTGAAAGTTCACGTGAAGACATCTAGGAGAGCTTAGGACAACTTGTTAAATTCCAAACTCAAGAAGGCAAGGTATGGGGAGTATTTGATATTCATGGCTTAGATAATTGATTAGAATATGCTACCCTTTAATTCTACATGATTTAATCCATGTTATCATTTATTAATACAAGACTTAAGTTAAGCACACCAAGTGTTTGTTTAAATGTCACAATGAATTAATATAGTACATGGGTTATAATTTGGATAAATAATTTTAACTAACCTAAGAATTAATTAATTTAGACTAATAAGGAAGTATCTAGTTAATTTAACTAGTTAGATTTTGTGATCATAGGTTACTTTGCTGTATTCCTTTATTCCATATTTGATGTTGTGGGATCGTAATTAATTAATTATGCTGCTGTCTATTACTAGGTTGCTGTATATTAATATTGTTGTTTGTTACTTTATTATGTTGCTGTCTGTTTTATTATGTTGCTGTATGTTATTTTATTATGCTGCTGTATCTTAATTCTGTACCTTAAGGTTGCTGTATGCTAATTTAGTATGTTGCTGTATATTAATTTGTACCTTAATGTTGCTTATGTTGCTGTATATTGTTGTTTAATGTTGCTGTATGTTATTATGTGGCTGTATGTAATTTTATTATGTTGCTGTAGATTGTTGTATTTGTAATATAATGTTGCTGTAGGTTATTCTATGATGTTGCTATATGTCGCCATATAATTTATTATGTGCTGTATAATGATTATGTATGTTGTTATTTGATTTACTATGTTGCTATTATGGTTATATTTATAATTAAATAATGCTGTATGTTGTTGCTGTATGTTATTATGTTGCGGTAGTTTAATATTGCTGTTGCTGTATCTAATGATTGTTGTATAATGCTATGTTGCTGATTACTGTATTTAATTAAGTTGTTGTATCGTATTTTATTTATTAATGTAGCTGTATGAATTGAAGTAGCTGAATGATATTCATTTGGTATTGAACCATGATAAAGACTTTGTGATAAGTGGGTATTTCATATCTTATGGAGTTCAAGTGTTATAAGAATTGTTATTGAATCCATGTGTTGCTGAGTGTTTCCATACCCATGCATAATATGCTGAGCTGAGTTCTGTACAAAATTTATAATGAATGGTTAACGAATATGAGAAATAAAATGGAGACTAATGGTAAAGAAGAATAATTAAACCATTCATGCATTTCATATGCATATGCCTGGCGGGGGTTAATCCGTGGAGTTATACCTTGCGGGGGTTAATCCGTGGAGTTGTTGTCAGATAGCTGAACCGAGTCCATGCGTTCAGAAATTGAACTGGGGGGGTAGTGTGTTTCAGGGAGGACCACACCACCATGATGATCACATAGGTGGAGGTGACATTCCTACGCGCCCCTGCCCTACCCTGACTGATTGGATAGGTGTGTTCCACTGGAGAGGGTGGAGCTATCTTGACTGTGGCCACTGATGTTGATTTTATGATAAGCTGAGATCTCAGTCATGCATCATTTAATAAAGAAATCATGCATCATTTCTCATATATCTGGTGTTGTTTATAAATGATGATTTATTCGTTAATTGTCGATGATGTTATTTTAATTTCTGTCAATTATCTAATCATGTTTATTAAATACTTACCCGAGTGTGGTTGACACCTGTGATGACCCCAATTACTTGGGCGAGCAGAGGAACAATGAAAAGCTGAGATGATGTTATAAAGAAGCTTGGATGACTTGCATGTTGTACATCGCTTGGTGTATTTTGGTTTGATGTATCGTTGCTCTAGTCTGATGTTGTTGCCTCTGAAGTTATGTAATTTGTACTAGATTGTTTTGGTGATAGTCTGTATTTTATTTTGGATGATTGTATACGGACTGTTATAATTAACTATACATGAGTTACTTGAATTATATATTATGTGGAATTTTTCCAACGTAGTAAAGCGCTTAGAATAGTAATTTAAGTAATCGAATTACGTAGAAATTTTTTTTTCGTAAACTAAAAACGTAATCGGTTAAAAATGAAATAACGTAATAAGTTAATATACGTAAATTAAACGAAGTCGTTATACTTTCCAACTTGCTCAAAATTAATGGAATATTTTGTTCCATTCTACTCAAGTCATCCTCCATCAAAGTGGAACAACACAATTCTTTGAAGAAATGACTTATTTCAATAACTGGATTTAACACTGTGGTGGTAATGAGCTAAAAGCAATGGGAAGCAAACACTCCATGAATACATGACAATCATGGCTTTTCATCCTATGCATGATTCCCTTAGCAACATTGGCACATCTTGCCAAGTTAGAACAATAAGCATCTGGCATTCTTAGTTCTTTGATCCATTGACATACTAACTTGGTTTGGTCTGCAGTTAGAGTGTAATTTGCTTTTGGCTTTAACAACTTCCCGTCAGCCCCCGACATCAGCTCCAAGTCTCTCCGCCTACAGTATAAAGCTTAGTCCATCCTAGCTTTCTCATTGTCTTTTGTCTTACCATTGACATTCATGATACTGTTGAAGATGTTATCAAAAAAAAAATTTCTCTATGTGCATAACATTAAGATTGTGTCTCAACAATTTATCTTTCCAATACGGAAGATTCCAAAAGATGCTTCTTTTTGTCCAATGATGCCTTTCCCCATATGCTTCTAATGTTGGTGGAGGCACACCTATGTCAGTGACTTTGGGAAAATCCCTAACCCTGCGCCAAACTTATCTAGGTGTTAACATATGCGGTGGGTCATCTGTTTATATTTCCCTTTTCTTGAAGGCAGTTTTGTTCCTTCTAAATGCATGATCATGTGGTGAAAACCTACGATGACAATCAAACCAAGAAGTTTTTCCCCCATTTTCCAACTGGAAGGCCTTTGTGTCCTCCATGCAATACAGACATGTCAATCTACCATGTGTACCCAAACAAGATAACATGCCATATGCAAGTAAATCATTAATAGTCCACATCAAAGCTGCCTTCTTCATGAAATTTTTCCTTTTTGAAATATCTTAAGTCACAACTCTATCCCACAATTTGTTCAAATCATCAATAAAAGGTTGTAAATACATATCAATACCAACTGTTGGATTAAATGAGCTTGGTACGACACAAGTCAAAAATATATACGGTTTAGTCATACATAATTCTGGAGGAATATTGTAGGGGGTTACAATTATCGACCAATAAGAATATGGTGAAGATGATGCTTGAATATATGCGTTAAAGCCATTTGAGCATAAACCGAGTCAGACATTTTGGGGATCAATAGCAAAGTCTACATGTACCCGATCAAAGTGCTTCCAAGCTTCACCATCAGAGGGATGACATAACATGCCCGTACTTCCTCTATTGGTGCCATGTCATTTGGCCTGCAGTTTGCATTGATGCAAACATTCTCTGCAACCTTGGTATTATAGGCAAATAAAATATCGCCTTAACTAGAACTGGTTTTGTATTACTTGTTCCAACAACATTAGCACAATACCTGGGCTTGTTACAAAATTTGCATTCATTTAATGCCCCATCATTGTTATAATACAACATGCAACCTTCCACACAACAATCAACCCTCTTAGCCTCCAATCCCAACTTGGATATTAGCCTCTTGGAATCATAAATTTTTTTTGGCAAATTCTCTTTAATAGGTGTGACATCCAAAAGCACTTTTGAGATAAACTCCAAGCATTGGCCAGGCACATTCCAATTGGCCTTGCAAGCTAAAAGCCTTGCAGATATTGACAATTTTGAGTTTGATGCACCTTCGTACAACTGCTTATTCGCGTCCACCAATAAATTGTAAAATCTTTGTGTATCACCATTTGGAGGCTCCTCCATAGTATATAAGTTTGGAAGTTCAAATGTCTCTGGCTGTCTGAGAGCATCACACACCATGTCTTGCATTAACAAAAATTGTTCAACTTGACACACATTCGCTAGGCTATTTGATGCATCCATGTCGTAGTATAATATTTACTATAAATCATAAATAATTCAAAATGATACAAGACCAATTCCATTGAGAAATAAGAAAACAGGTTTACAACACAACAAAATATCTCTATCAACAAACATGTATTTTGTTTTAAGGGAGTTCCTGAAATAGAACAGGTTACAAGACAAGAATTCAAAAAACATATTGTACAATTGCAAGCATGTCATGCCACACTAGTACATTCATGACATGACTTAGTACATTCATGTCACACTATTACATTCATGACTTAAACATATTGTTCAAATGAGATGAAAATGCAAATTTGATTTTTTTTAACTCAAACATAGGCTTGAGTTTTGGGCCGATGAAAATTAATTATTACCCAAACCAAGATGAGGATTGTAGGACACATAGACGTCAATTATAATTCTTTTTTCATTCACTAAAATTTTCATAATTTAACTCTTTTCTTTAGAATTTTTACAATGTAGTGTTAGAGGTCTCATATAGTTACTTACTATGAAGAGACTTTCTTCTTCTTCCTCGGTAGTACTCATCCTCTCTCATTTTCTTTATCATTTTCCCTTGTTTTTTTAAAATATCATGGGTGGTTCCAATCACTGATATTTTCTCTCATTTTCTAATCCCCCCAATAAAGCTTAAAAATCCAACTGCACATTCTCAATGTATAAAATACAATTCAATTTATTAGAATAAAGTGACTATATTTAATATCTTACAAGATATGAAATATGATAATAATTGGCTAAATAATAATAAATCATAAGTATATGTTATACATGATTTTTCCTAACTTTGTACTAAGTTTTTTTTTTGTGCAAAAAAAAAAATGCCCAGTTCAACATCAGTTATTCTCTGTACCGAAAAAAGAAACAATTAATTTTAGGTTAAATGGATTGATCAAAAGACAAGTTCCTCGTTGTTTTGGGATTAATCAGTCCATTTGTTATGAACTATGACCGTAATTCAGTTGTTACGATTTAAATAATCCAAATATGATATTTTTATTAGTTAAATAATAGTAAATAAGTTTTGAAAGCATTACTTTATGTCTTTTTAATTATCGGTTAATCAAATGATACGCTATAGATTATAGAAGAAACCTTGTTCCAATGTTCCTCATTGTTCTGTTAGACTCCTAAACTACTCTAGAAAAAGTTCAGAGTGGAGATTGACTGGCATTGTTGGGTAAGAAAAGTGAATAGAAGTTGTAGAAAAAACATTCTAAAGTGAATATTGTGGGAAATTTGTATATATACCTATTCTTACCAAAATCTGAAAATTCCACGTGTGAGTTAGACGAGGTCTGAGTGGAGTTCAAATTCTGCATGTCGGACGATGAGTCAACTTTGTTTAGAGGAGGGACCTGCAAAACAAAGGAAAGACACTCCAACGCTCAAGTAAGTACATCAATTATGTAGAATAATTAAATAAGAGAATAGATAGATTATGAGTGTGTATGTACTCAATATGGGAATGAGTATGAGATGATTAAAGGTTTAGAGAGAACCTGTACTTTTAGTGTGGAGTGTGGGCTTTGGGCCTTTGTTTGTTAGTAATACCTTGATAAGATAATAACAAAATAGCAAACAATTATATAACTTAAATAGAAGATAATGTGTA
Source organism: Glycine tomentella (assembly GCA_007407185.1). Classification (NCBI taxonomy): domain Eukaryota; kingdom Viridiplantae; phylum Streptophyta; class Magnoliopsida; order Fabales; family Fabaceae; genus Glycine; species Glycine tomentella. The sequence goes on from PYAF01003701.1 coordinate 593,593, forward strand.
CCTTATTGATATACTGTTACTTGTAGATAAGTAATAACTTGTAGATAACTTGTAGAGATATTATGTGAGAAGGTGGTTACAATTATTTGAATGACCAAGCATAGTTGATATGCTGTTAATAAGGAGATATGCACAATAGGTTTTCGTACTCTTGTAGAAGGTCGACGTTCACGCTCCTGTAGCAAGGCTGACAAGGAGGGCGGACAAGTGTGTCCGGGTTGACACTTGGAGAATGAATAAGCACTATTAATGTAACAGTGCTGACATGGAGGGTCCACGTGTATAGTGACCTTTCAGTGATGACTACGTGTCAGTTTACCATTTTGGACTGTACATAAGCCCCCCAGCCTCTGAGCCAATTTGTAGGCAAAAGAGGGTGAATGAGCATCGATGAAGAATGTCCAGTGTTATGGCAAATAATATGATGAGTGCTAATAGCCCCCGAGTGTGGACAAGTGATGTCGTACGTCGAGGTTGATGGCTTTGCAAGGTAATGTCTTGAACCTGGATAAGGTTATCCGGGTTGTTATTGTTGAGCTGTCCAAGGTGGACTATTTTGATTTGTGGATAAGACTAAACATAGCAGATAAGTGAAGCGTCAAGGCTGAGAACTTTTGCCAAAATATGACCGTTGATGTGATTATTGAAAACAAGCGTTACATCTCCTTAAACGCTTGCAGTCGTGTGCTGCCCACGCACCATTACTCGTGCATACGTGTCATTCGAGGAGTGAACACATACTGGAGAACGTGCGATAGTGGGTAAATGGAGTCAAATCGTGGCGCGAGTTTCTGGGGAACGTTTCAAATCCCTCTAGTAACCGTCAAGCTTCATTGTGCTTTAAATAGATTGGACTTTTGCCATTTTCGCCATTCATGTGTCTTTGCTTTTTTGAGTCTTCTTGCTTCTTCATTCTTCTTCTTGCTTAAACCTCCATTTTCTCTCAAGGTAAACTTCTGAAAAAATGTATGTCTCACCCGTTTTTGATTCTGCCTTGGGCATGGGTGACAGTGATTCTGGTGGCTCGATAGAGCAGCATGTTATGCGTGAAGTCATTTCCATGGGTGACTCTTCAGAGGAGGACACCCATGGTGGAGTTTCTGATGAGGGCACTTCTCGTCCTCGCCAGTAGGCAAGGGTAAATGAGCCTCTACCACTCACCATCATCCTGCTCCTTCTTTGTCGAGCAAGATGAGACAAAGTAGTCCTGGAGGTGTTAGAGCCTCATCTCGTACGTATCGCCACCTACTGTCCCAGTCGTTCGTGGCTATGAGTGGGTAAGGGAGGACGTGTTTAAGTACAATTCCTCCATGACTTCCATTATTTTTGTAAATGTCCTTTGCTCGACGTTGCAGATTACGGCTTCTTCGAACGCCTGCAAGGTCATCATCGAGCCCTATAGGGAAGATGACTTCCCTTGCTTGAGGGAGGCGTTGGGCGTTCTGCCCTTCTTCTTCATGTACTGATGCCTCTTTGAGGTGTTGGGTCTTCTTCTCCCCTTCTCTCCATTTCAATGTGCTCTTCTAGAGTACTTGAATGTGGCCCTTTACCAACTTTTACCCTAACAGTTGGGCAGTGGTGTGGGCCTTTGAGATTCTATGTTCGTTTTTTAACATTCGTGTCTCTGTTCCCCTTTTCTTGTTCTTTTTTCAAACCAAGCTGTCTGGGAAGGTCGTGACTAGTATGCATGATTATTATTAGACGCGATCACTCTACGACTAGTATGCATGATAAAACAAGCCATTTAAAATGAACTATTTGATAATTAGTTTGTATGTCTAATTATGCATGCAAAATAAAATAAATAATTAAAGATGAGACCGAAAATGAACCCTCAAATAAAATTATCTAGCATGTTTTTATTGCCTCCCATCGTCAATAGCACTCAAACCCCTTCTACATGGTAGTGCTCTCTAGCTCAGCTAAGACCTATCATTTCGTTGGGTGACGATGTTATTCGAAGTGTGCAACACTTAAGATGATGGTTTGTGCTAGAATAGGTGTATAGGCTGTAGGCTCAGTTGGGTCTATGCATCTAGGGCAATGTGGCCAGGTTGTTACATAGTGATGTGACACTAAGTGACAAAGAGTTGTCAACCTGATGATCTAAGAGAAGATATTGAGATGTTGTTGATAAGATCAAACCCCTAGATAAGTTAGCTTTACAGGCTCAGCCGGAGACTAATGAACCTAGCCGTTCTCTTAGCCCACTACGGATATCCTTATGAAGGATAACCCTAAATCAATCACCAAGGGTCATTGATTTTAAAGAAAATAGTGAGGGCCATATACGTTTAAAAGTCTCCGTATTTGGTTATTAAATATCATGAAATACTTATGCATGTTTATTTTTATTTTCAGCAATTGAGTTATGGCCGGAAATTTTAATTTATGCTCAATTCTGGATGCTAACAAGTTAACTGGTCCAAACTTCACGGATTGGTATCGGAATGTAAAAATAGTTTTACTTTTCTATTGGATTCTCCTATTCCTGTTGCCCCTGCTCAAGGACAAGATGGGTATACCGAGTATGACTGGGAAGCCCATAAGCAGCACCTAGCGGGACAATGAGCAAGCAGTATGCATATTGCTTGCATCTATGTTTGCTGAGCTTTAGTGTCAGCATGAGCATACGGATGCTCCCTCCATTATCTTGCATTTGCAAGAGCTTTATAATAAGCAAGGGAGGGTTGAGCATTTTTAAACCTCCAAGGAACTATTTGGCTGCAAGATGGTTGAGGGCATTGCGGTTGGACCGCACGTCCTCAAGATGATTGGGCTTATAGAGAAACTTGATTCTCTAGGTTTTATCATGGACCATGAGCTAAGTGTTGACTTAGTCCTGCAGTCCTTGCCACCTTCATTTAACGGGTTTGTGGTCAACTACCATATGAATAAAGTGGAGACAACACTCCCAGAGTTGTTGAATCTCCTGAACACTGCTGAGGGTGCTATTAAAAAGAACAAGACCCAAGCCCTTCTGATTTGCGGGCCTAATAAGGCTAAGGGTAAAGGCAAGTCTGTAGAGACAAAAAAGCTCAAGCCCAAAGGAAAACCCAAAAAGAAGAAGGGCAAAGGCAAGGGTAAAGGAAAGGAGAAGTCTAAGGAAAGGGCTAATGTTGTATGCTTCCGTTGTCAAAAGGAAGGACATTGGAAGAGGAACAACCCATTGTACCTTGCGATCCTTAAGGAAAGGAAGCATGGTGATGCTTCTACCACTGGTATGTTCATTATAGAAATAACATTTTCAAGTGTTGATTCAGCTTCATGGGTATTGGATACTAGTTGTGGTTCTCATATCTGCAATTTGTTGCAGGTACTAAAGACTTCTAGGAAGTTAGGGAAGAATGAGGTCAATCTCCGCGTCGGGAATGGAGCAAAAGTTGCTGCATTAGCTGTTGGGGATGTGTATCTTACGTTGCCTACGAGCCTTTCTTTACATTTGAAAAATTGTTTCTATGTTATATCTATTTTTTGAAACATTATTTCTATTTATAGTTTGGAACAATCTGGTTTTCACTTTATAATAAAGGATGGCAAGTTTTCCATCATTATGAATGATCTTGTTTATGCTTGCACATCTAGAGTGAATGTATTGTATGTTTTGAATTTAGATTCGAATAGTGACATTCTTAGCATTCAAGCTAAGAATCCAAGATTAGGTAATTGATCCTATCTTTGGCATTGTAGGTTGGGACACATTAATGAGACAAGACTATCTAGACTCCATCATGATGGTTATCTAGATTCCATGGATTTTGAATCCTTTGGACCTTGTGAGTCTTGTTTGGCTGATAAATGACAAAGACCAAGGTTGAGAAACTTGTGAGTCATAGAGCCAATAAGTTATTATAACTCATTCATTATGATGTTTGAGGGCCCATGTCTGCTTAGGCTAGAGGAGAATACTCCTATTTCATTACCTTTACTGATGATAAGTCCAAATTCAGATATGTGTTTCTTATGAGATACAAATCCGAGGCCTTTGAAAAGTTCAAAGAGTTTAGGAATGAAGTTGAGAAACAACTTGGCAAGATGATTAAGACACTTCGATATGATCGAGGTGGCAAATATCTGAGTCAGGAGTTTCAAGATTATCTAAGAGAGAATGGGATTCTCTCACAATTAACGGCTCCTTACACACCACATCAAAATGGTGTGTCTGAGAGGAGGAACCGAACCTTGCTAGACATGGTACGGTCTATGATGAGTGGTATGAAGCTTCCAAAATCGTTTTGGGGATTCGCCTTACATACAGCGCTACATCTTCTTAATAGGGTTCCGTCAAAATCTGTTCTGACTACTCCGCATCAAATAAGGAGGGGTCAGAAGCCCAACTTGAGTTATCTCAAAGTGTGGGGCTATCCGGCTTATGTCAAGACCCTAGCACCTGAAAAGTTAGGGGCTAGGAGCACCTTGTGCTACTTTGTAGGTTATCCCAAAGAAACTAAGAGATACTACTTTTACTACCCTGAGGACCAAAGAGTCATTGTGTCCAAGAATGCTACTTTTCTTGAGGAGGATCTACTTTTTCAAGAAGATAGTGGGAGCAAGGTAGAACTTGAAGAAATTCAAGACCTACAAGGATAGATAGTGGAGCCCGAGTCTGTTGATCAGGCGATGCCTAACTAAAGGCAATAAACACCCAACCCCGTAGGGCTGCTACGGTTAGTCATCCACTTGAGAGGTATGAATTTGTGATTGAGAATCAACAAACCGTTGAGGATGATGAGCCTACTTCCTACATTGAGGCAGTCAAGGATGTTGACTCCTCAGAATGGCAAGAAGCCATGGAGTCTGAAATAGATTTGATGCATCAGAACAAGGTGTGGACCTTGATTCCACCACCTGAGGGAATAGTTCCTATTGGGTGTAAGTGGGTCTTCAAGAGGAAGACTGATTGCGAAGGGTTGGTTGCGAAGGGTTATCGTCAAAGGCAAGGAATTGACTTTGAGGAGACCTTCTTGCCTGTTGCTATAATCAAGTCTATTAGGATTATGCTAGCTATAGCAACATATCATGATTATGAGGTTTGGCAGATGGATGTCAAAACCACCTTCTTGAATGGTTTCTTGAAGGAGGAAGTGTATATGACACAACCTGAAGGTTTTGAGTCCAAAGGCCAAGAGCATATGGTATGCAAACTTCAGAAGTCAATATATGGTCTTAAGCAAGCTTCCAGGAGCTGGAATCTTCGTTTTGATGAATTTGTTAAGAGTAAAGGCTTTATCAAGAATGAAGATGAACCATGTTTCTACAAGAAGGTTAGTGGGAACGCTGTTGTTTTCCTTTTGCTATATGTAGATGACATATTGCTTATTGGAAATGACATTCCCATGTTACGGTCCATGAAGATTTGATTGTCAAAGAACTTCACCATAGAGGATATGAGAGAAAAGGCCTATATACTAGGTATTAAGATCTATAAAGATAGATCCAAGGTTGTTGGGATTATCCCAATCCATTAGCATGGATGGGTCGAAAAGGGGTTTTCTTCCTATCATTCATGGCATTCATCTCTCTAAAGCTATGTGTCCTAAAACACCCGCCAAAAGGGGACACATGGAGAGGATTCCATATGCATCAGCAATTGGATCCATCATGTACACCATGCTATGTACAAGACCAGACGTCTCATCTGCTTTGAGCATTACGAGCCGATACCAGGCTGATCCTAAAGAGGATCAACGGACGGCCGTAAAGACAATCCTGAAGTACCTGAGAAGGACTAAGGATCTATTTCTAATCTATGGTGGCAGTAATGAGCTGAAAGTGAAAGGATTCATTGATGCTAGCTTCCATAGTGACAGAGATGATTGTAAATCTCAGTCATGCTTTGTCTAGACCTTAAATGGTGGAGCAATTTGTTGGAAGAGTTCCAAGCAAGAGACCACGACAGACTCAACTACCGAGGCAGAATACATAGCAGCTAAGGAGGCAGTCTGGATCAAGAAGTTCGTTGATTAGCGATGTCGTATCGCTTCAAAACAATTAAACTACGCTAATTCTGTAGCACAGGGTTAACCTAGGTTGACTCAGAGACACTATCAATATGGTTCCAACTTCAATTCACTAATAAACAATAGAAGATTTTTGTCAAATAGTTTGCATGCGATAAGTAAAAATTGCAGAAAACATATAAAATAATGCAAATTGACAAGAGGTAATGTAAAACAGATTAAAGAGAATCAATCCAATTCACCAAACCAAACAATGGTAATTATCATAGTTCTTAGATAATGATTCTGTTATGAAAGTTCATTCAATTTCATTAGAAGCAGTTCAATCGAATTAACTCCTAAATTAATTGAAATCACAACCTAATTGAAAAATCATCCAACTAATCTGTGATTAAAATTCGAAATTAGGAAATGAATCCATAACCTAATCCATTTTCAATCCTAAACACATTCATAATCATGAAAATTGAATAGAAGATTAAAGAAGAAAGTGAACATTCACACAGAATTCGAAATACTAAACCAGAACTCAAATTCCCATTTGCTTAGACTGGATCCTTGGATTGATTAACTGTTTAGCCTCCCATGATCATCATCAATGAAAGCCCCACGAAATTGGTGCACAAAAATGGAAGAACAGAAAACAAAAATGAAGAACAGGGAAGAACAATGAAGAACAATTGAGAGAAAATAAGAGAAAGAGTTTTGATTCTGAAAATTTAAAAAGGAAATGTAAAATTCTGTTTTTGCTAAAATGTAGTGTAATATTCACTAACTAATTGCACTAGCATATAATGACTAAGTCAGAAAGAAAGAATGGGCCATGAGTAGGCCCATCTAAACTTATTAATTTTGCTAATTACACCAATAAAAATCCAACTCGCAGCCCAAAATTCAAGTGCAGTATTTCTAACTTCCAAGCCCAAAATGACCCTCCAAATGATAGAATTGGCCTCGGTTTATCTCTGACAAACTTGTAGATATTTTCCTTATCTTTCCAAGGACTACTCATATGCTCCATTCAAAGTTTTGTAGAGCTCTATAGGTCCTGCACAAGGAAGATAGGTCAAGTGAGCATAAAATCCGAAAATAAGCAACAAATAGCAATTAACCCCACTTGCTTGCCTAAGACAAAAACTGAATTAGTAATGAGAAAATAAAAGTCCAAGAGAAGTTAAATAAGCTAAGAAGAATAGAAAAGTATTTAACTAAAAACGCCCAATCATTCATTTCTGAACTTGGAGTGGTTCCTTCCATTGTTGATCCAATACCTATGTATTGGGACAACAGTGGAGCTATAGCCCAGGGCAAGGAACCTAGGTCTCATCAAAGGTCCAAGCATGTGCTCCGCAAGTATCACCTCATCAGAGAAATTATAGAAAGACTGGAGATAAAGATGGATTACATTCCCACTGATGATAATTTGGCCGATTCTCTGACGAAGGGTCTCTCTCAGAGAAAGCATGATAGTCATTATGAGTGTTTAGGTTTGACACATCGACCTAATTGGTTCTAGGCCAAGTGGGATATTCTTAGTATGTAGGTGTCCTAGAGACAATCTGATTTATCAGTTGAACACCTTGTACTATTTATTATTTCATAATTAATGAGAGCAAACTTTATCTTTATCATATTTATGTCTCACCTATATTTATAGTAATATGCATTTAAAGATAAAGGCCCTAGGAATAAAACAAGTGTACACTCGAGGATCTATGATAGGGATCATGATCATAAGGATTCGAGGACACTACATGACTATTGCCTAAAGCTTGTTCCTAGTCTTGAATCATCAAGAAAGGGCATTGATGATCTCAATAAGACTAGTACGACATCTTCTACTTGAATAGAAATACAAGGTAGGGACCTCATGAAATGCAGGCATGGTGATGCCTTAGCTGATGTCGTGGGTGGATCTGTTGGGGAACAGATGGCACTGAACTGACCCGTTGAGAGACTCCATAAGAATTTTTTAAAATATCATTGGATTTGTAAAGTCTCTCATCGTTTGGTAGTGCGGATCGTCCTAGATTTGAGGATATCATCGAATATTGTATCCTAGGGTTATACTTTGACTGTACGAATTTATCCGCCTGAAAATGGGGAGAACAGTGTACTCTTGGGTATAACCTGAATACAAAAGTATAGATGGACATGCCGAAAGGACTCACAATCCCTTATGAGGGATTAGTCATTCACAAGACCGGTAGGGCTTGGATGACTTCTAGTTGACTCGGGAATCTATACATAGTAAGAGATCATGAGGAGTCATGATCTATCTTAGAGTTAATAGAAGAAGATTCCTAGTTCTTGTGAAAAGCTATATTTAGTCAATAAATAGAGATGATACTTTATCCTTGCTCTCGACTAAATGTGAATGACAATGTGAGGGATCATGGAGACATGGTATCCAATTTAGGAAGGTAGATTACTTGATCAACTCAATTATTTTTGGGGCCGCAGAGCATTGCTAGTGCCTTATGTGGTCATTAAACGAATTGGGCCCGTTAAGAGTTTAATTGGTCCAAGTTTATTTATGTCAGTGACTAATTGGGCCTAGTGGGTCACACACAAAGGTTATTCTTTGATGCAAGTTATAGCAAGTTTGGGCCAATAATTAGTTATTAGGCTTTATCAAGACTATGAGTTAAATTGGGTTAAAGTTGTACTTCAAGCCCACTTGAATCATATGTCCTATTTGGGGCATTAGTGGTGAAATTGGTTTCTCCACTAATGGGCCCAAATGTGTTGATAGGCCTGATGGGCCTTGGGCCATGAATCCTAGTAAGTCAAGGAGTTGACTTGACCAAAATAAGTTTTGGGAAAATTCGAAATTAAAATTTGAATTTTGAAATTTGAAATTTTGAATTCAAATTCAAATTACGAACTGGGATAAGGTGAATTTATATTTGAATTTAAATTTGAAATTTGAATTTGAATTTTAAATTCTATGAGGTTAGGTTGTTGAGGATAATTTAAATTATATAAATGAATTATTCAATAAAGATTGGATGAAGATTCTTTCAACAACATTGGTTGTTGAGGATAATTTAAATTATCTAAATGAATTATCTAATAAAGATTGGATGAAGATTCTCTCAACAATATTTGGTTGTTGAGGATAATTTAAATTATCTAAATGAATTATCCAATAAAGATTGGATGGAGATTCTATCAACAACATTGTCATTTGAATTCTAAATTCAAATGAGTTATTGTTGCAACAGACTTTGGAGGGAGGAGAGGGAGAGAAGGTGGTGGTTTTAGGAGAGAATCTTGCTAGATTCATTTTCAAATTTTCCCAACAACTTGGGCTGATTTGGAGTGAGAGGATAATGCAATGCAGCAAACTCATCTCACCTTAAATAGCGCCTATGTGGGGAGGATTTAGAAAGAAAAATTTTGCCCCTTCCTCTCTTGGTTCTGAATCAAGTTCTAATTTTTCCTTTACTTCATCTTCTCTCCTCTTTTGCTGCACCTTCACTTGACCTCAAGGCACCTTCATAGACTTGGGAAAAGAAACCAAATACTTGAAAGCCTCATACCTTGCATGTGCATGGCAAGCCTCCAAGGAGAAGGAGGAATCAAGGAGAAGAAGAAGTTCTCACTTGCAAGAAGGAGATAACCATGTGGATCACCATTGGACGGCGTCATCTGCTTTGAGCCTTCAAGTAATAAAGGTATTTCTAAAACCCCAACGTGTTTCAATGAGTAATTCCTAAGCACACACACATAAGATGCATAGATGGTCTATGTTTCCGCATCGAAATTTTTTGTTTTACCTTCATGTGAGCACACCGTGGTTGGACCAAGGTGTTACGTTTGTTTGAACTTTCATTTGCCTTGATCCACTTGGTGAAGTAGTCGATTGCCACCAGTAAGAATTTGAGCATTCCTGAAGCTTTAGGAAATGGTCCCAAGATGTCCATCCCCCACATAGCGAAAAGCCATGGATAAGAGATGGTATGAAGGTTGTCAAGGGGAATCTGTGGGATGTCCGCAAACTCCTGACACCTTTGCATTTTCATGTGAATTCAAAGGCATCAGTCCTGAGTGTTCGCCAATAGTATCTTGCTCGTACTACCCTGGTGGCTGATGTGTTGCAAACACATCTTGTTTTTAATATAGTTTTAGATTAGAATTTAGTTAAATGAGTAGTTAAATAGGTTAGAATTAGTTAAGTTTAGCATTTTAATTGTTTTAAAGCTAATTCAATACCAATTATGCATTTTTAGGTCAAAAGAGGAGGATTCAAGGCCAACGAAAGAAGAAAAGCAAAACTGGAGTCCC
>PYAF01003701.1:603942-632728 GCA_007407185.1 Glycine tomentella
TTTTTATTCAACCTACAATCATCCAACATCAACAACTATTTCTTTGTCTTTATTTATTTTATTTTATATTCCAATAATTTAGAATTAATATTATTGTGAAAATTATCCCAATCCCTGTGGAGACGATACTCACTTACTCACTTTTATTACTTGTTAACGATCGGTGCACTTGTCGTATCAAGCGCGTTAGCGCGCAACAGTGGCGAGGGAGCGTCCCATTATATGGAGGTCGCAGATCCCCTTCATGTAGTTCTTTCAGAACGTAGTTCGCCTGTTGGCCGTCTAGGCACTTGAGTAGAGGTGTTGTCAACCCTCTTTTGAATAATTCACCATCATTGATGATGTAGTAGCTGGCTTTCTTCTTTAGAACGTCGGGCCTCATTTTCATCTGTTGGAAGTGTTCCCTTTGTGAGAAAGTCTTTGTAGGGGGTCATCCAATTGGATTCCTTCAATTCGCCAACCATTATCGCTTGGGTGTTTGTGGTGGGTGTCTAGAGTGTATCTTGGATGATTGTTTTGAGGTGTCTGGTCTTTTTGGTACTGGCCAGTTTGGATAGCAAGTCAACCCTGGTGTTACTCTCTCGTGGTATGTGATACATCTCGAAACTGTCGATGAGTGTTTTAGCCAGATGGTAATACTGGAGGAGTATGGCTTCTTTAGTTTGATATTTGTCAGCTATTTGTCCCTGGACTAGCTGTGAGTCGGATTCTTTTGCAAGTTTGAGTCCTGCTATGAGTGCCTCGTACTTGGCTTGATTGTTTAAGGCCTTGAAGTTAATCTTAAGAGCTTGTTCCATCGAGATGTTGATGGGTCCTTCAAGTATAATGTCTGCTCCACTTCCCTGTATGTTGGATGCTCCGTCCACGTAGAGGTTCCACCAGTATGGGGTGGTCTTGTCTTTTCCTGCAAATACTGCTAGGAGGTCTGCCATGAATTGTGTCTTCATGGGACCACGTGGTTCATATCGAATGTTGAATTCTGACAACTCGACTGACCATGCCACCATCCTGCCTGCCAATTCGGGTTTCCGCATATCTGTTTGATGGGATGGTTAGTTTTAACCATCACTTGATGACTTTGGAAGTAAGGCCGTAGGCGCCTGGCAAAGGTGACTAGTGCCAAGGCTATCTTTTCTATCATCTGATAGCGCTTCTCGGTGTCATGTAGCATGCGACTAGTGAAGTAAATAGGAAGTTGGTGCTTCCCTTCCTCTTGGACAAGTGCCAAGCTGACAACTTCGTCTTTTACTGAGAGGTATAAGAGCAATGGTATCCCCTGTCGAGGTCGAGTCAAGACAGGTGGTGCAGCAATTTTCTTTTTGAATGCCTCGAAGGCCTGCTCGCAAGTGTCATCCTAAAGGAATGGTTCTATTTTATTAAGCAGCTTATAGAAAGGCTTCGCCTTCTCAGCGAGTTTTGGAAGGAATCTTGACAAGGTCGCTACTTCTGTTTAATTTTTGAACTTCATTGACGTTGGTCGGGCTATACATCTGTAATATGGCTAAACATTTGTTTGGGTTAGCTTCAATTCCTCGATGTGTAGTCATGAATCCAAGGAACTTTCTGCCCCGACCTCGAATGTGCATTTTTCGGGATTGGAACTCATGTCATACTTCTGTACTTCATCGAATAATTCCTCTAAATCCGCCGAATGTTGTGCTACACTCTCAGACTTGACGACCATGTCATCAATGTGGACTTCGACGTTGCATCCAATCTGTTTTCTGAAGACACAGTCCATCAGCCGTTGATATGTATCCCCTGTATTCTTGAGACCAAAAGGCATGACTCTGTAACAGTAGTTGGCCTCTTCAGTAATGAAGGTCGTCTTTTCTTCGTCTGGGGGATGCATTCTGATCTGATTGTAGCCAGAATATGCATCCAGGAAACTTAAGATTTGACATCCGAACGCACCATCGACTAGTTTGTCAATGCTGGGTAATGGGTATGCATCCTTCGGGCATGCCTTGTTGAGGTCTGTGAAATCTGTGCACATAGCCACTTGCCACTAGCCCTTTTGACCATGACAACCTTGGCGAGCTAGGTAGAGTACCTGACTTCTCTAACAAAGTTGGCTTTAAGCAACTTGTCTACTTCTTCTTTCACTGTCTTTCATCTTTCCTCTCTCATATTCCGCTTCTTCTGTGCTATTGGTTTGGCTTGTGGACATATTGCCAGCTTGTGGCATATGATGTTAGGGTCAATACCTGGCATGACAGATGGTCGCCAAGTGAACACAGATGCGTTCTTGTGGAGTACATCAGCTATGTGTCTGTACTCATGACCAGTAAGATCTATAATAAGCTGCGTACATTGTCCAAGTTTAGGCCCAAGTTGTAGCTTGACTAGTTCTTCGATCGGTTTTGGTCCTTTGTCGATGTTGTCGTCGCATAGATCCACATCGAAGGTATCATCATGGTGAGCTGTATAGACCATCAGCGTGTAAGGGGTAAACCCTTTGTCTATATTCATGACCTGGCTAGTGCCCCCTAAAGTGGGATGGTATCTGTTTGACCTCTTATCAGGAGGATATGTAACACTGTCTAGCCTGCTTCTAGTCTGCCTTTACAGTGACAATTTCCCCCGTCATGGTAGGAAATTTCATCTTTAAGTGAGGCGTGAAGACAATAGCTCCAAGCTCGTTTAGTGTTTTTCTGCCAATCAGGGCGAGGTACGATGTGTCGGCGTCAACGATTAGGTACCTGATAGCAAAGCTCCTTGAAAGTGAACCCTGATCAAAAGTGGTCATAAGGTCGACGTAGCCCATGGTTCCTACCCTTTCTCCTGCAAATCCCAAGAGAGGTCTGGGGTGAGGCTGAATGATGCTTGGTGACATCTCCAGTTTCTGAAAGTTTTTAGATATAAGACGTTAGTAGAGCTACCCTAATTGATGAGTACTTTTGTCACTTTAAAATTGGTGATTATAAGGGAAATGACCTTGGGATCATTTTGGTTGATAGAATCAATTCCTTTGAAGTCGATGTCAGTGAATGTAATGGGAGGTAGATTCTGTGGTGGGGAGCATTGACACAATTTATATCGATGTCTCGAATGGAGTGTAAGTGTCTTTTTCGAGACTGACTGGATGATCCTCCATATGAGAAGCCGTCCGTGATAGTATTAATTACACCCCGAATGTGTTGGACATGCTCCTCTTCTTGTTGGCGAAGGGGTTGACGCTAGCGTCTGGGTTGCGGTTGTCTCTACGCCATCTCTTTGTCTATCATTGTCTCTGTTTCTGAATCGATCCCCTTGTCGTCCCTCCTATCTATTTTATCAGGTCGTTTCAAAAATCGTGATAAGTGCCCCGCTTAGATAAGTTCTTTTATCTTATCCTTCAAGTCCTAACATTCTTCAGTGTTATGGCCATTACCGCGATGGTAATGAAAATATTTGTTAGGGTTTTCTCCCTGTTTCATGGATGATGATGGAGCTAGCAATGTCACCTGTACCTCCGTGTTGAAGGCTTTTTCCATGATTGTGGCTCGGTTCACAGTTAGGGGAGTGTATCTTTCGAACCTAGGTCTTTTCGGGAGAAGTTGTGGTTTATGTAGCTTGTGCCTCTTGTCTGACCTCTGGAGGTCGACCTTGGTGGTTATTTCATGCTGCTCTCGCTTTTGTCCAATCTATAGGATTTCGTTCCTGAACTTTGACATTTCTTCCATCTGAATGTAGCCTTTAGCGTGTTGACGTATTTCGTCCATGCTAGAGGGATGTTTCTTGCATAGATTGTCTACGAACTTTCCAGGTCGAAGGGCCAACATCATGGAATGCAATGCTACCTCAGGGTTAAGGTTTCTGATCTGGACGGTCAGTTGTCCAAATCATTCCATGAACTTGCGGAGAGGTTAGTAGTTTGCTTGACGTAGTGTCGCTAGCGCAGCGGAGGTCAGTCTGTGAGTTCGGCTAGTTTCATATTGTGCGTTGAATTTTTTTACCAAGGCGTCAAAACTGTCAATGGACTGTTCAGGGAGAGCACCATACCATACTAACGATGCCCCTTTCAAAGAGGTAGGGAACACTCGACATAATATGGCGTCGTTGTTTATATAAAGATTTCCCTGTGAAAGGAAGGCATTCATGTGTTCGTTTGGGTCGGTGGTGCCATCACACCTTTCTAGGTGTAGAGGTTTCCACCTGAGAGGAATGTCGACCTCCATGATGCGGTCAATGAAAGGATTATGTCGTGTAGTATGCCTCTCGAGTCGATAGGCCTATGTCGAACCACGACCGCCAGGAGGGTTAACATGTTGTTGGGGATGCGATTCACCTTGAGTCTGTTCTTCTCTTGTGCTAGGGGAGTGTTCATCTCCCTATGGATGTCTTGCTCTAGTTTCCTGCTGATGACGGTCAGCTTTCAATCTTCGGATTTCTTCTTTGTATTTTTGTTCCATCTCCACCATGCGGTTCTGGAGTTGTTTAATGGTGTCGGCATTTGTCATGGTAGTCTGTAGAGGGTTAGACGCCTCGACAAGGGTGTCACGTCTAATGCTGGAACATGTACTAACCATACATGCGTGCCGATGAGTTGTCAGGGTACGAGGCTGCAGGGTATGTTTTACCGCGATCCCACAGTGGACGCCAAAATTTTCTTATCAACCTTGTTTAGAGGAGGGACCTACAAACAAAGGAAAGACACTCTGACGCTCAAGTAAGTACATCAATTATGTAGAATAATTAAATAAGAGAATAAAGAGATTCTGAGTGTGTATATACTCAATATGGGAATGAGTATGAGATGATTAAAGGTTTAGAGAGAACCTGTACTTATAGTGTGGAGTGTTGGCTTTGGGCCTTTGTTTGTTAATAATCTGTTAATAAGATAATAACAGAATAACACGCAGTTATCTGATTTAAATAGAAGATAATGTGTACCTTATTGATATACTATTACTTGTAGATAAGTAACAGCTTGTAGATAACTTGTAGAGATATTATGTGAGAAGGTGGTTACAACTATTTGAATGACCAAGCATAGTTGATATGCTGTTAATAAGGAGATATGTACAATAGCCATCCGTACTCCTGTGGAAGGTCGATGTCCACGCTCCTATATCAAGGCTGACAAGGAGGGCGGACAAGTGTGTTCGGGTTGACACTTGGAGAATGAATAAGCACTATTAATGTAGCAGTGCTGACATGCAGGGTGTCCACGTGTATAGTGACCTTTCAGCGATGGCCACATGTCAGTTTACCATTTTGGACTGTACAATAACAATGCAAGAATTGTCGGAAAGTTCACCTATGTTTTAATGAAGAGCTTACCTGCGTCAGTTTGACTTTAAGACCAGACTTAGCAGCCTCAATACTTCCAAACAAGGAGCCTATAGCAATAAAAGAAGGATAAATGTAAACTGTGGAGTTAACAATAATACAATATATAATATGAAAACCTGAGTATTTTGTTTCATTCTATTTTTTTATAATATCATTATTTTATTTTTAGATATAAAGCATTCAAATTGCAAGTGAAAACTATTAAACAAAACCTGAATCCAGTAAAAGTCTTGAGAGCTCACCAAAAATATAAAATAGAAATCATCAGGAGTCACGTTTTGCCAAATTCTTAATATACAACACAAGAGCAGGATTTCCAGGTCTATAGTTCTGCACAACACTATCCATCAGTTCAAGAAAGTCGCAAAAGGATAAATTTGTGCACTATAGAAGCTCTAATAAATTATTTCTAGATAGACCTTTCATAAGTCATAAATAAGGTATATATTGGAGACTTAAGGTGAGAAGCAGAGAATCAAGCCTCAAAGGTTATGACAAAATCATGAAGAATACAAACAATAGGAATGTACAACTTAATGAAATGGACAGGTGGCAGAAAGAGAATGAGTCAGAGGAGAATTCTGTTCGAAGGGTAGTATAAGGGGTAGTGGAGTATGAGAAAGGGGACGAGAAAAAGTAAGGTTAGTTTTAGGGTGGGAGGAAGCAAGGCCCTCAAACTCTCTGCAGTATTGTTTTTCTATCTTTGAGCCATATGCATATTTTTTCCATGAATATGTACATTGTGTCTGGACTGAAATCAGTTTCAGAGCCTATATATAGACACTCATAAGGAAACAAGAACCATTGGACAACACAATGCATCAGGGGCATTTAAAGAATAGTAATGGAAAAGTTCCATTAATTAAATAACTTCATCATCCAAAACTCACTAATCAGTATACTCTAGGTTGATGACAAAAACAAATTTATGAAAGGCCATGTAGTGTGATGAGACTTATGATTACGGAAAAGGCTAACTTGCTACTTGCTAGCAGTAAGAGTTTGGTATTAGCTTAAAAGATGAAACTAATTCAAGTTTACTACACACAAAAAACTTGTTAAGGGAGCTTCTAAAAGATCAATACAGGGAAATCCAAGCTACTCTTAAATTTATTGGTGCAAGCTCACAAAAATGGTATCCATTATAGAGATAGGATAGTTTTCAAAGGTAAACAAAATCTAAATTTTTTTTCCCCTACTCAACCATGCTAGTGCAAAAACTAGTTCAAAACTCATCCTCTTTACCCTTGCTTTCAGGTAATCATCTAATGGAAAATAATCCAATTAGATATTTTAGGACTTGTTCCCTTTGGAGAAAACTTTTTCTGTTTGTATTTCCTGTTTTGGCATACCATTACAAAAATGACACGTTATTTTCAGATATTCTAGCTCATAAATATTTGTACCGGAAGTGGTGGAAACAGAGCACTCAAATGAAAATAAGATGTTTTTCTTATAATTGTTAGTGAAAACAGGAAAACGGAAATGCAAGAAAAACATTTTTCCAATCCAAACAGCAGAACCAAAATTGGCACTGATTACTCACAACAATACTTTGCTCCACCACCAACTCCAACACAACCTCCACTAAAGAAAAAAAGAAACCTTCCTGGCAAACCATGTTTTTTGCTTATTATATCTCTAATATTCAAACTTCTAAGCATAGTTTGTTTTTTCTTCTGGTATTGGTTTGTTAATGCATCTCTAATATTCAAACTTATTATATCTCTAATATTCAAGCTTTATAGCAGTGAATTTCTATATTGAGTTATTAGGTTAACGTTTTCCACCTTTCCTTTATTTGTGTATGTATGTTATGTTTCTACATTATGATATTAAATAAATCAAACCATGAACAGGCCTGGCTAGAGTCTAGCACCTTAGCACAAATATTCTCTACCTTATGTGATGCATAACAAATCCTAGATTTGTGGCTTCCCTCACCCATGCACCCCAGTCCCTTATTACTGAAAACAAGGATGAACACACACAATAAACCAAGAGGGGGGTGAATTGGCTAAAACTTCAGACTTTTAAAACTTTGTACAATACACAGTGGAATTTAGATCGTATCACAAAATTTGCTTGGTAAAACCTACAGTTTTAATCAATCAAGACTTCACCCTTCACCTTACACAATTTTATAAACTTTTCCTCTTCTTTTCTGTTGATCTTGAAAGATATAAACCACAAGACAAGTTAGATACATATCACAAGATTTAGAAACAAGTTTAACACAAGATTTATACTGGTTCACCCCTCAAAAGAGAAGCTACATCCACCGTCTTCTAATTAAAACCAGATTAGAGTTCTACTAAATCAAATCTATTCTTTACAAGCAATTACAAGTGATTGTCTTTATCAACCCAAGATAAAGAATCAGAATTCTAACACCCTATTAGAAATCTAATCACAAAGACACTGAGAACCTTACTCAGTTCTTTATCCCTAGATAACACTACTCTAGAAAGCTTGAAAGAAACTATTTGACTTTAGTCTTACAACAATTTCAAACACAAAACACTTATCTAGAAAGGTTTAAAAGAGATACAACATGTAATCCTTAGTGAATGAATGAATGAATGTTACCAATCACTTCTACGTTGCATGAATACAAAAGCACAGAATCAACTCTCTTGAAGTTCTTGTCTTAACACATCATCATTTATGAAGCATGTAATCTTTTGATCTCAAACAAGAAATGTATCACTCAGAAAATCAGTTTCTTGGACCTTTGAAAGATCAGAAAGTATTGGGTTTATTCGTAATCTCAAATTGTATATTCTTATAGACAGTATAAACCCAATGGCTTTAAATAGAAAACTGATATAACAGTATGTAATCGATTAAAACGACATAGTAATCGATTATTTTAACAAATGTAATCGATTAATATATCAGGTAATCGATTAAAATGTTCTTGAGACAATCTGGAAAACTTTCATGAACAATTAATCTATTAAACTGCGATGTAATCGATTAAAGCAGTCAAACATAGTTTATGAAATAATCCTTGGTAATCGATTACAGAAGAGTGGTAATTGATTAAGGCAGTCCTGCTATGTTTTGTACCAAGCCTGGGTAATCGATTACAGTGAGTGGTAATCAATTAAGACAGTCAGGCATGTTTCTTGATTTGTACTATGTAATCGATTACGATTTGATTGTAATCGATTAAAATGTTCTTCATGGCTTTTCCAGAAATAACACAAGCTAATAATCGATTACTTATAACCTATAATCAATTAAGGCAGTGCATATTTTGATTTTTCCAAACCTTTAAGCCATAAGAATTCCTTTTCAAATGCAAACATGTAATCTTATATGCTTCCTTTAAGTCATGAATTCATGTATATGATTATGCTCATGCAATGCAAGGATCACAAGGCAATCTTCTTGATCAACTAGATTTACAAATGCCTTCAATTTGATTGGTATGTGAGAAGCTAAAACTCTAAAGCAACATCTTCATGCTTGCCTTGATCTTCTTCGTCCAACTCCCCATATATTCTACAATTACCCTCTTGCATCATTTTTTTTTGCACACCAAAGACCCTCTTGTATCATGTGAATCATTCCTCAAAATGCTAACCATTTGCACCTAAGCTAACTAACTCAACCAAGAACCACACTGTCGAACAATGGAAGCCAAGTTCCTGGGGCATAACTCAACAAGGACGAGTTCGAGTGAAAAAGGTAACACATACCTGTGACGGAGGAAACCGTACCCGTGACGAGGCTGGGTCGTGATGACGCCGAAGTCGCACAGTTCTTCAGTGAGCATAATGGGAGAACGCACGTACGATTTCGTAAGGGGAACCAACAAAATGTCACACGACGGCTAGGGTTCACCTCATGTCTATTTGGGATAAATGGAAATTTTTGAAGGATTCAAAATCCATGGGAAATGGTCGTCGGAAAAACCAAAATTTCCGACGGAAGCTCGTTGGTGGGAAAATGGTCATCGGAAATGGCCTTTTTTTAGTAGTGAGCAAGAGTAGGGTTCTTAGCATCAACATTGTGTTGGAAGTGAACAAGACCCTTTGGGAACATGAACACATCCCCGGTTTGAAGGCTCTGCGTGCAAAGCTTGTTGGTACTGGTGTCAATAAACCCTACTTGAAGAGTACCTTGAGCGACAAAGAACGAGGGTGAGTGTAGGGTGGGTTGATGCTATTTGTTGGGAACTGAAGAACAGCATAAGACCCATTTTGTCCATTCAGTGCTATAAATTCTGTCATGCTTGCCTTCAATACTTTAAAGGTTGAGAGGACAAAGGGTTTTGATCAACAAGGAAGCGAAAATCAGTGAAGGTGAAGAATTTCCCATCTGGGTTTTCGTATTCGCCTATGTAGTCAGTGAGTATGTCTGGATCATTGGCCATTGTTACTTGCACGATTGCAAAAGCTGATAAGATCACCAAATAGAGAACTTTCAAGGTAGAGGAATATTTAGACATGGTTGGTTTATTAGAGTTAATATGTTACGAGGCTTAAAGTGTAAAGCTAGGATAAGTAATGATGCTCAAATACGTGCTTGGGATATTAGGGATGATATGTGTGTTTTATATATATAGGGGTTAGGAAAGAGAGCCTTTCTAATTTCTATCTATTATTAGTAGGCCACGTGGGCGATATACACAGGCAGTGACGCTGCTCGTGATAGGCTTAGCTTTAAGTCACTATCATTCGGTTCGAATAAGTCAAGCCTAAACTTATTGAAAACGAAAGCGCTAACACTATAATAATTATTAAAATAGCAACCTTTCGCCTTATAAAACAAAACAAGTTTACTTATTAAAAAAAGAAAGTGGCAACAAGCACCTTCTTTCTCAAAGTCAAGTTTCTCGCTTCTTGCTTTAGAAAGATTGCAGCGTTAGAGCTTCTTGACTAAAAGACTTGGTTTTGATTGAGTTATTTAGCAAGTAAAAGACATGCACTAATAATTAACAATGCTGAAAATTAGGCTTTCATCGAAACTTTGGTGATTTATATATTGTAAGGTGCATGGAATCTATATTATTATATATAGTATTGTTGAGCTTCTTAGTAAAATACTTTGAATCTTTTGTTGGTCCAAGAAGAACTCAAGAAGGGGGGTTGAATTGAGTTTATAAAATTTAACAATATAATTCTGATAAAAATCCCAAAAATATAAAACAGATAATCAGGTTGTAAAGAGGACAAAACACAGAGAATTTTAATGGAATAAAAACTCCTAAACTCAATAGGAGAAAACAACCACGGCTCCAACTGGATCACTCAATTCAATTGAAAAAGAACACTTCATTATTTAAAGAGCCAATATCCAGTACAAGTGCAAAACCTATTCTACCCTTATACAAGTCAATCCCAAACCTAACTCTAGATTTGTATGACTTTTTCCCAAACCTTGTTCCTCCACAAAGTTTCTCACTCAATTGCTGATTTAAATCTAAACCAGACTTTTCTAAGCCTTGTTCCTCCTCAAAGTTTCTCACTCAATTGATGATTTAACTCTAAACCAGACTTTTCCCAAACCTTGTTCCTCCGCAAAGTTTCTCACTCAATTGTTGATTTAACTTTAAACCAGACTTTTCCCAAACCTAACTCTAGATTTGTATGTCTTTTTCCCAAACCTTGTTCCTCCACAAAGTTTCTCACTCAATTGCTAATTTAACTCTAAATTAGACTTTTATCAAATATTTCAAAGTTACCTTTAAAGCTTCTAAGTCTAAGCAGAAGGCACAATATAAACCTATGGGCAAATTCTCAAAAGATATCTATAACTCAGATTGTCAATATAACTCAAGTAAAATTCACACTTTTTTCAGACCCTATGATATCATAGTTTTAAAAACCACCTCGGTGACTGACCCGGTCAAGGTATTGGGTCACTGGTCAAACTAGTGAGTTACTAATTGACCTGCATGACCCAGTCTTTAATAAAAAAATATAAAATTTTTATACTTGTCTTAAAATATTTAAAAAAGGCACCACAAACCATAACAGATAATTAGATACCAAAATATTAAAAAAAAAACATTGTTGTCCAAGTTCAAACAAACAAGTAACAAAGATCATAAACATAAACTAAATAAGTTTAAGTTCAAGAAACAAAATCATCAATAAAAAATATAGAATGCTAATTCCCACTCAATAACCCATTTTCACCCAATAACTCATTGTTAGATACAAGGGGAGCATGAAGAAAGATCAAGATATATGCTGAAGATGGATGAGCCTTTTAGCTTTTAACATGTCATTCAATTGAAGACATTTGTAAATTGCTTGATGTAGGAGAAAATCATCTTATGATCCATTGCATTGCATAAACATCACTCGTTGATTTGCATTCATGATTTTACAAAAGCACATGGTTTGTGAAAAAGGTATAAGATTTCATGATTGCATCAAAGACAAGTGCTCATAATTTCAAGTTTTTGGAAAAACTATTTTGGATTGTGTTAATTGATTATCACATATTGATAATCTATTACTTAAGCCTTGAAGAACATATAATCGATTACAAGCACTAAGTAATCGATTACTTAGTATAAACATAGAACATGACCTGACTATGATAATCGATTATCACTTATCCGTAATTGATTACTTAGTTCATATATCCTTTACAGAAAACTGTAGAACATTTTAATCAATTAAATTTATTTACAAATTGATTACATTGGTAGTTTTAATCGATTACATTCAGTTACAACTGTTTTTTTTTATAAATAGCTGATGGATTTTCTAAAACTTAACAACACATTACTCTACAAAATTTTCAAAGTTTTCAAAAGCCTTCTGAAAGTGAGAAAGGATATTCTGAGTTCTAAAGTTCTTGTCCCACATGTTCAAATCTTCATGGTGTATTGAAAGATTTCTTGGGCAAGATTTCAAAGAAGCATTTGGAGAGGAAGTTTTGAAACTTATTTTTTCATTTCAACTTTGATTGATAAATCATATTCATTCATATTCATTGGATCATCAGGTTGTCTCTCTCCATTAACTTTGCTTGTAAATTTGTTTTAGAATCTTTGGTTGTTTGTAACTATTACAAAGGGTTCTTCAAACTTTTTCAAGAGTGTGTTTTTCTAGAGGGAAAAGTAGAGAAGGGTTCTCTATGTCTTGATCACTAGGAGTCTAATAGGATTTTAGATTTTTGTTCTTTATCTCGGTTTGATAAAGGGTGATTGCTGTAAAGCTTGTAAGAATTGAATTTTGTGAATAATGGAACTCTAATCAAGTTTTGATTAGAAGAACTGGATGTAGCTTCTCTTGTTGAGAGGTGAACCAGTATAAGTCCTTGTGTTGATTACTTTCTTTAATCTCTTCTTGCTATCTTAATCTGTGATTCTTGGTGAACTTTTTATTACTCAACAAATGAAGCTTTTGTAATTGCTTTTTTGGGCTGAGTGGTTTGATTGATTGAAACATTCTTGGCTTAATTGTCATAAAGATCCTATAACTCTGATTTTCTAAAGTTTTTTAAAAGGTTAAGTTTCAAAAAATTCACCCCTCCTCTTGGTTATTGTGTGTGATCATATTGTTTTCACTCATATTTACACTAAATTTACTTTTATTCTATATTAATATTATTAGCAATTTATGAGTATTTTGGAAATAGATTTTGTGTTTAAGAAAGAAAAAAAAAACTCACTCTTACATACACCACTTATTTACTATTGATAGAGTTCAAGGCTTAAAAAATAGTCATTCAATTTAAAATTCAAACTTTATTGAAAGGAAAAAAAATAACCATTTCAAAAATAGTTTCATTATTATTCGCTTGGGAACTTGGAAGCAGTGCCGTGCAACAAACCCCACACACAAAAAGCCTGCAACACCCCCCTCCCAAAAAATTCCTTTGTTAAAAAGTGGGCTAAAAATGGGCCCGGGCCGGGCCAACCCACCGGGCTCCCAACCCACAAAAAAAAATATATACCAGGCAGTGAGGCAGTCCAAGCACGGTCCAAAAATCACCAATGGCCCATAGTCCAGGCAGTCCAGTCTAAGGCTGTAATAAAAACAAAAAAAAAATAGAAAGATAAGAGCTGCCAGACACGCACACCCTAACTCCCTAAGCCCCTGACCTCTCACCGTGTTTGTGGACTGTGGTCCTGCAGTCCTGGATTGTGGAGAAGAAAGCGGAAACGAAAGCGAGAGAGGGATTCCCTTCAATATTACATCTTTTAAGCTCTACACAGGTTTTCTTTCTCCCAAATCTCTTTTTTATTTGTTCTAGATTGTGCTGTTATGTCTTATGTGTGTGTACACAAGTGCATCCAGCATCTTCTGATTCCCTTCATTACACGCATATATATGTATTTTTATTTGACCTTTTTCCCTTAGTAATCAAATGGCATATATGTGGATTGTGGACCGTGTGATTCTCTGAACAAAATCAAAAAAAGAAGGGTGTTTTTTATAAAACATTTTTGAACAAGAGAAACAACAGACTCGGAGAATATGTAGACTCGGAGAAGGGTGCTGTTATAAAACATTTCGCAATTTTTGGACCGTCCTCACCACGATTCATCAGTTTGAGAATATGTAGTTTAAATGCTTGCAGCTTGCTAGATTATTTTGGTGCAATTTTTTTAAGCCGTACGTGCACTTTGATCCAAAGCTTTCTTCTTATTTTATATTATTAAATAGATATATCAAGTTAACAACATTGAGTTATACAATTTATAAGAGATAAAAAAAAAACAAGTATCTATTAGATGAACGCGTTTTTCCATGCCTGACATATAGTAGTTCAATATGTAGCAAAAAACAAATGTTTAGTTAGTGTATATTAATTTAACAAATGTTTTTCCATGCCTGGAACTCTTTTTTTATTATTTTTTTTAATTTTTAAGTGGGCTGGTGGGCTGGCCCGCTAGCCCACTAACCCACTATAAAGTGGGGTGGGCCAGGATTCTCAGCCCACTTTGTAAAAGTAGGCCAGCCCGGCCCGTTTTTTATGTGGGGTGGGCCAGCCCGGCCCATTTGGGATGGGTTGGCCCACTTTGCCATCCCTACGTGCCACAGACAGCCGCCACCAAAACCCCAACCCCACCACCACGAAATCATAAGTACAGCGAGTGCTCGGAGTGTGGAGGCGGAAGACTGCTCGGAGCATAGAGGCAGACGACATTTTCTATTTTTAAATAGCGACCCAGTCCAGTTCGCCAGGTCGACAGTTGAACCATGAGCCCGGCCGGGTAGCACCGGGTTGAAAGCATGGCCGATCCACTTACAGACTCGACCCGGTCCAGTCCCCGGGTCGCTATTCGACCGGTCTGACCGCCTGGGTCGGTCCGGTTTTTAAAACACTGCATGATACTCTATTTATATATAGTTATAAATAAACACATTTTTATTTTCAAATCTTTGTTTTTGTTAGTTTTGATAACAACAAAATTATGTTTAGATTTTATTAGTTAAGCTTATTTATCAAAACAAAAACATAATTTATCTATAAAATTAAATATGGAAATTTTGTTTAACTAGAAAAACATATTTTTCTTATCAACTTAAACTGATAAGACATTTATCAACATAATGAAATTTATCAACAGATATCATATCCATTTTATTTGCCCCTTTTATATGAAGACAATCTGTAACGACCCATATGCATCTGGTTCATTAACATTCAACTATGGCCATGAAACGCAGTAATTATCAAAGATAATTAATTTAGAAGCATTAAACAAAATGAAGTTGTCTCACGTCATTAACAACACCCACTCTACATAATATATAGTGAATTCTCATAATATACAATATATATATATATATATATTAAACTGTACATACCCCCCTCAGGGTACAAACTAACAGGCATAAACAAAACTTAAAGCCAACAAGCTCTCAAAATCTATGCCTAAGGTTCACACAAAACCTATCCCTACACGGGCCTCTTGCCCTGGGATCCACCATCCGCTCCCTGAGCATCATCTGCAAAACATATAATCCCCAACAGGGGTGAGATAACAATCTCAGTAAACTCAGGTCCTTGAAGGTCTTTCCTCCCCGTGGTTCACTTCCATGGCATATAATATTAAAATTTGTATCGCATCATCTAGCCATCACGACTCTCAAAACATATCACATGTATATCACAACACAGATACAACATATACATATAGATATATCGTATTGCCTAAGAAAGATCATCCACGACGGGTACATTCTCCTAGGACTTACTCGAACATATATGGCACTTCCGAGAGAAGATCATTCGCGACGGGTACATTCCTCTCAGGTTTTGGTCAATATACTTATATTGACTACTTAGAGTTGTTCCACGTAACTCTAGATCTAAGGGAAGTCCATATTTAGTTCATTCTACTGGCAAGAGAATCTCATCAATCATACAATACTATCACAGTGTACATCATATACATGTTTTCAATAAAAAGCAGTAACACACAATTTCAATATACATGCATCATGACATACAATAACCATCACTCCCTCGGAGTATGATGGAACACAGACAATGGGAAACACTCCCAAGAACAAATAGCTTACCTGCTCTGAGTGCTACACTGGCTCTCCTGGCCTCGTGGTCACACCCACCAGTAACCTCGGTATCACACCCTACATAAAGGCATACCAGAATCAATAACGGTTCTCAACCGCTAAAAAAAAAAAGAAAAGTTATCATTCTCTATAACAACCCCTTTGTTACTCTATTTCAAGCTTTTAAGGGCTAGTCACCTAACAGGTGATTATAGATCCTCAACAGGACCTATCTCGGCCTAACCAAGACCTTAGAGTCTCTCTAAGACTCTGCATAAGCTAATTCAAGTGTACAATTGCCTTAACCATACTATATCTCAAGGATAAACAAGTTGCCCAAAACAATTATTCCAACACTTATTCACCTTCTATACAGTCTCCTAAACACTTTTTGTAAAAGTACTAAGGCTCATATCTATCATAACACCTTCCATTTAATCAACATCCTTCCTACTCATACATACTTCGGAGTCAAAAACAAACTTCATTAAAAGTCATGATTCAAAGTTTAATATTCATCAGAACAACCTCCTGAGCATACTTTTCTAAAGAATCCAAGCCTAATTCCTGCTCTAACTCAAATGAGTTACTATTCACCTCAAGAGCAAATTCACAAATCAACCGATAAAACTTGAGTTTCTTACCTCTAAACCGTTGGGGAAGGCTAGAGGATGACTTCTCTAAGCTCGAGTGTCCTTGAAACGCCTCTTTTCCCCTCCAAATCTCAGCTTTGAGAAGTTCCCTAAAGAACTGGATCTCTCTAATTGATGGTTTTTTTCTGAGAATTGAGCTTGGAATCTAGCTCATAGAGGAGTTCTAATCAACTTTCTAGTTGGGTTGAAAGTGTTTTGGTCAAGATTGGAGAAGATATGAAGCTCCCCAAGCTTGTCAATGGCAGAAATGGCGGAAGGAAAGAGAAAATGAAGCTTTTTGGCCAGAAATTCGTGAAAATGGCCTTTCATAGGCCCCCAGCCCGCGTCCTGGCGCTAACCGCGCCAGATTCCAGTGGAAATTGGGCTTCTGGTGCATTTTCACGCTAACGACGACAATCTCATGCTAACGGCGCCAGATTCCAGTGAAAATTGGCCTTTTGGTGCATTTTCACGCTAACGACGCCAATCTCACTCTAACGGCGCCAGATTCCAGTCGTCGCTAATTCCTTCGCCAATTCTGTCGCTAATGCTTTTAAATTTTTTTCCATGGTTATGACATTCACCCCACCTTTTTTAAGAATTTTGACTACAAAATTTGAGTCCATACTTGTTAGGAAACTCAGGGTACAGCTGCAAAAGCTCCTGCTCTTGCTCCCAAGTCGCCTCCTCAGGTGTCCTCCCTTCCTACTAGACTTTGACTATGGGAATGGTCCTACTCCGAATCTTCTTTTCCATCCTGTCCAGAATCCGTACTGGTCGTGTAGGACAAGTTAGATTCTCCTTAATCTGAACGGTGTCAGACTCCACCACATGCGAAGGGTCTAGCACATATCTCCTCAGCTGAGATACGTGGAAAACATCATGCAGCCCTGACAATTGGGGAGGCAAAGCTAGCCTGTAGGCCACTGGTCCTACTCTCTGGAGAATCTGATAAGGACCAATGAACCTAGGACTGAGCTTCCTCACGCCCAATGCCCGTCCAACACCTGTAACTGGAGACAGCCTCAGAAACACATGGTCGCCCTCATCAAACTGCAGTGGCCTGTGTTTACGATCATAATAACTCTTTTGTCGACTCTGAGCCCTCATCAACTTATCTCTGATTAAACTGATCTACTCAGTATTCTCCTGAACCATCTCAGGTCCAAGAAGTTGTCTCTCACCTACCTCAGCCCAACAAACAGGAGTCCTGCACCTCCGACCATATAATGCCTCATAAGGTGCCACACCCAAACTAGCATGAAAACTATTATTATACGAGAACTCCACTAGTGGTAGGTATCTATCCCACCTAGTACCCTGCTCCAAAGTACAAGCTCTCAACATATCCTCCAGAGTCTGGATAGTCCTCTCTGTCTGACCATCTGTTTGTGGGTGGTAAGCTGTACTAAGCCTCAGCTGGGTCCCAAAAGCCTCTTGAAGCGCACTCCAAAATCTAGAAGTGAACTTCGGATCTCTATCACTAGCAATACTCTCTAGGACACCATGCAATCTGACAATCTCTCTGACATATAGCTGAGCCAACCTCTTTGCAGTGAAGTCAGTCTGAACAGGTAAGAAGTGAGTGGACTTGGTCAGCCTATCAACAATCACTCAGATGGAGTCACAACCAGTCTGAGTCCTCGGTAGTCCAACCACAAAATCCATGGAAATGCTATCCCATTTCCACTCTGGAATCTGTAAAGGCTGTAGTAAACCCGACGGTCTCTGATGTTCAATCTTCACCTTCTGACATACCCGACACTTAGCCACATGCTCAGCTATATCTCTCTTCATCCCTGGCCACTAGAACTTCCTCTTAAGGTCCTTATACATCTTGGTGGCACCTGGATGAATGCTAAATTGGCCCTTGTGAGCCTCAGACAGAACTACATCCACCAACTCGTCCTTAGGCACAACGTTTCGATCTTGGTACAACACCAAGTCATGAGTCTCCCAAGAAACATCCTGCTGACCAATCATGGCCCTCACAGTATCATCCTGCTTCTAAGCCTCTCGGATCCTCGTATCAAATCATTATCAACCTTGGTCTCTCTCAACTCGAGACCACTAGCACCCTTTGTCACAGTCAGGTGCATATCTCTAAACTGCTCAATCAGCTCACAATCTGAGATCATCATGCAGGCAACACTCACATGCTTCATGCTCAAGGCATCAGCAACTACATTTGCCTTGCCAGGATGATATCTCAACCCAAAGTCATAATCTTTGAGGGACTCCATCCACCGTCGATGTCTCATATCTCAACCCAAAGTCATAATCTTTGAGGGACTCCATCCACCGTCAATGTCTCATATTTAACTCCTTCTGATCAAAAAGACACTTGAGGCTCTTGTGGTCACTGAATATCACTAACTTGGCACCATACAAGTAATGCCTCTAAACCTTTAGAGCAAAGACGATAGCTGCAAGCTCTAAATCATATGTAGAATAATTCTCCTCATGTGGCTTCAGATGCCTGGAAGCATAGGCAACCACTCTCTTCTCCTGCATCAGCACACATCCAAGCCCCTGCTTGGAAGCATCATAATAAACCTCAAAACTTCCCTCAGGATCAGGAAGAGTCAACATTGGAGTTGTGGTCAACCTTTCCTTCAATCTCAGGAAACACTCATCACATTCATGAGTCCAAACAAATGGGGTACCTTTCTTGGTAAGACGGGTCAAAGGTAACACCATTTGTGAGAACCCCTGAATGAACCTCCGATAGTGACTTGATAGTCCAAGAAAACTACGAATTTCTGAAATATTCTTAGGCCTGTCCCAAGTCATCACAGCCTCTATCTTACTGGGATCAACTGATAACCCAGCTGCAGAAATCACATGGCCAAGGAATTTCACCTCTGATAGCCAAAACTCGCACTTTTCCACCTTGGCATACAACTGGTCATTCCTCAAAGTCTGAAGAACAATCCTGAGGTGCTCGGCATGCTCCGTCTCCGTCCTGGAGTAGATCAGTATGTCATCAATGAATACCACTACAAACTGATCCAAGTAAGGTCTGAACACCCTGTTCATATAATCCATGAACACTGCCGGGGCGTTCGTGAGTCCGAATGGAAT
Organism: Glycine tomentella; assembly: GCA_007407185.1. Lineage (NCBI taxonomy): Eukaryota > Viridiplantae > Streptophyta > Magnoliopsida > Fabales > Fabaceae > Glycine > Glycine tomentella. The sequence goes on from PYAF01003701.1 coordinate 623,432, forward strand.
GAGCTGATACTCATAATGACCATACCTCAACCTGAATGCAGTCTTCGGTATGTCCTCGGGCTTAATCCAAATCTGGTGATATCTAGATCGTAGGTCTATCTTGGAGAACACACAGGCTCCCCTCAACTGATCAAGCAAATCATCAATCCGAGGCAAAGGATACTTATTCTTTATAGTAACCTTATTCAACTGCATGTAATCCACACACAAATGCATACTTCCATCCTTCTTCTTGACGAAAAGAACCGATGCTCCCCACGGCGACACACTCGGTCTAATAAACTCTTTGGACAACAAGTCCTCAATCTGCACCTTCAGCTCCTTTAACTCTAAAGGAGACATACGATAAGGAGCTACATATATGGGGCCCACACCTGGAACCAAGTCAATGGAGAATTTAATCTCCCTATCTAGGGGAAGCTGGGTAATCTCCTCCGGAAATATATCAACAAACTCACTCACCACCAGGATCTCTGACAGATCTACCCCCTGCCTCTCCTCTGCTGCACTCAGCGAAACATAGCCTTGAGCTCCTCCCTTTATTTCCTTGCAAATTTGCAAGACCGAGAGAAACGAAATGGAACTCGAGCTAACTCCTTCTGAAGGCACCATGACCTTCTTATAGCAACAATCTAGCATAATGCCATACTTGGCCAACCAATCCATACCCAAAATAATCTCAAGGGTAGGCATTGCAATGCAATACAGATCAACACTGTACTCTCTGTCTTCAAACTGAAAATGCACATCTCTATAGCACATATCCATTCTACGCTGCTCCTTAGAGGCAGTGGTAACCTCCATAGGAGAAGAAAGTTTGAACCTCGGCAAGTTCAGCCCTAAAGCAGTGCAATCACTAATAAAAGAGTGAGTAGCTCTAGAGTCGAACAAAACTCTCACATCATACACATCTATTAGAATAGTACCTGTGATCAAATCAGGAGCTCTGGCTGCCTCTCTAGCATCCACTGTGTAGATCAGGCCTGCAGTAGGTGCCATTGAAATCACAGGAGCAGCTAAAGCCCGGCCGCCTGCCTGCGGACACTCTCTAGCATAGTGGCCATGCTTGCCACATCTATAACATACCAGCTGCCTATTGGGGCACACTCCCTAGTGATTCCGCCCACAAGTAGCACACTTGGGAAGTGAAACTGGTCCCTGTGGCACTCCTCTCTGATTGAGGCCCTTCTTGAATCTATCTACTGGAGAAGAAACCCTCAAATCTCTGCCCTTGCCCTTCATGGATGGGCCTGGACCACTGGGTCTCCTCACCTCCTGTCTCACGGAGGAAATAGGATGGTTGCCACTGTGCCTCCTAATCATATCCTCCACCTGTCGACACTGTCTCACCAGACTGCCTAAATCTCGGGACCCACTACTAGCTATCTTCTCCTCAATGCTCTCTCTAAGTCCTCTCTGAAACTTAGCAGCAAGAACCTCTACATCAGGTAGAGCCCTCCTGAAATGCGCATACTTAGCCAATTCATTGAACTTGGCCAAGTACTCATCCACTGACATCTACCCCTGGACAAGGCCCTCAAACTCGGCCTGCTTCTGCTCTCTGGCATCTCTGGAAAAATATCTGTCCAAAAATTGGGCCTCAAGAGTTTGCCAGGTGATAGCCTCACCCTGGCCTCTCATCAACTGCAATATGGTAACCCACCACTCATGTGCATCTCCTTCAAGCATATATGTCGCATACAGAAGTCTCTGATGGTCTGGACACTCCATCACTGTGAAGATCTTCTCTAGAGCCTACAACCATCTGGCAGCAACAATGGAATCAAACTCCCCATGAAAAGCTGGAGGGTCATGCTTGCAGAAAGCAATGAGCATCTTCCCTCTAGCAGCTGTATCCTCTTAAGCATCTGTCGATGAAGACTGACCCCCTCTGTGGTGGCTAGGCCCATCGGAATGATGGCTACCTCCACCTAGGTGGCGACTACCCTTGCCCTTATAGGTATAATGTGGAGAAGGTACTCTATCTTCTATATGCAGAGATCTCAACTCTGCCATCAGCTCCTCATTGGCCTTCAACAAGGCCTTATTCGCCTACCTGTTTGCAGCCATCTCATGCTGCATAGCTGCCAAGGCGGCTGTCACTGGGTCGGGGTGTCCATCTACACCCGCCATCTCACTATGTTCCGGGTCCTCACCATGGCACTGCACATGTCACATAAAAGGGTGAGTTGATCAGGCTCACACTCAATGACACACATGCAATAGTCATAATGAACACCTAAACCATCAGTGAACAACACATAATTCACCATACATAATGATTCCCTATGAAACGGCTCTGATACCATAAAATGTAATGACCCATATGCATCCAGTTCATTAACATTCAACTATGGCCATGAAGCGCAGTAATTATCAAAGATAATTAATTCATAAGTATTAAACAAAATGACGTTATCTCACGTCATTAACAACACCCACTACACATAATATATGGTGAATTCTCATAATATACAATATATATATATATATATTAAATTGTACATACTCCCCTCAGGGTACAAACTAACAGGCATAAACAAAACTTAAAGCCAACAAGCTCTCAAAATCTATGCCTAAGGTTCACACTGAACCTATCCCTACATGGGCCTCTTGCCTTGGGATCCATCATCCGCTCCCTGATCATCACCTGCAAAACATATAATCCCCAACAGGGGTGAGATAACAATCTCAGTAAACTCAGGATCCTTGGAGGTCTTTCCTCTCCCTGGTTCACTTCCATGGCATATAATATTAAAATTTGTATCACATCATCTAGCCATCACGACTCTCAAAACATATCACATGTATATCACAACACAGATACAACATATACATATAGATATATCGTATTGCCTGAGAAAGATCATCCGCGACGGGTACATTCTCCCAGGACTTACTCGGACATATATGGCACTTCCGAGAGAAGATCATCCGCGACGGGTACATTCCTCTTAGGTTTTGGTCAAGATTGGAGAAGATATGAAGCTCCCCAAGCTTGTCAATGGAGGAAATGGCGGAAGGAAAGAGAAAATGAAGCTTTTTGGCTAGAAATTCGTGAAATGGCCTTTTATAGGCCCTCAGCCCGCGTCCTGGCACTAATCACACCACTCTCACGCTAACGGCGCCAGATTCCAGTGAAAATTGGTCTTCTGGTGCATTTTCACGCTAACGGTGCCAATCTCACGCTAACGGCGCCAGATTCCAGCCTTCGCTAATTCCGTTGCTAATTTCGTCGCCAATTCTGTCGCTAATGCTTTTGCGATAGAATATAGCAAATTTTTTTTTCCAGTTATTACACCATCTCTTTAGACATGTATTCATGCAAGCTTTAAAGATTGACAAATAGCTTACAAATCAGTTTATAAACATGTCAATATCAAGCATAGCTTGGAACATCTTCCCAGTGATCACTACACAGTTATAGTTTATCATTCCTTTGGCTGGTTATGTGCTTAATAAACAATAGCATCAGTATGAGTTCTAGAGCTTACTAATAACCAGAAGAAAAGAAAGTAACATAAGAAATTAGATGGAAGAAGGCATGCAGTGGTAACATGTCTACATCACACTTCCCCTTTGGCAGCATCAAAAAATGAGGATGAGAAAAGGATAAGGAGAAGTAGAGGAAAGGAAACCTGAAATATGAGAGACTTAGAACAATATCCAGTAGCACAGTAACCATCCAATTCACCCTTGTATGCACACATCACTTAGTGTTTGTCTCTCTTGGAGGTTCCACATAGGTGATGTGTTGCAAACACATCTTAGTTTTAGGATAGTTTTAGGTTATATTTCGATTAAATCATTAGGAATTAGATTAGTTATAGGCTAGTTTGTCAATTATATTTGATTATAGCTCATTTTATTACCAAGATGTGTTTTCAGGGCCAAAAAGAGGAGATTCAACCATATAAAGAAGAAAACAAGATTCAAAGTCTCGTGCGGATCGCGTCAGATCCCACGCGAGTAGCGCCAGATGATAGAAGGCCAACCTTCAGACTCGAAGACTTCACGCTAATCGCACCACTCCTACGCGGTCAGCGCCATTCATTCGAAGCCACCACGCGGATCGCGCCAAGGCCGCGCCATCAGCGCCAGAAGTCCAGCACCAGGCCATTTAACTCGAACAACCCACGCGGATCGCACCACTTCCACGCGATCAGCGCAACAAGCTCAACATCAGATCTTCAGATTCGAAGACTCCACGCAGTTAGCGTGGAGGGCCACGCGGTCAGCGCCACCCATTCGAACATTCCGCGATATTAGCGCGGGACTCCGCGCGGATCGCGCCACAAAGATCCTGTTGCCTGTTTTAAACTTATCTGTTTCGAATTTTGGCACAGTTTTAGGCTTTGTTACCTTAATTAAATTATTCTATAAATACAAGGCCTCTGAGGACTGAAGGATATCATCCATTATTCATCTAAAAACCACATTCCATCATTCTAAACCTCTGAAGTCAAGAATCAAGGCTAGGGTTTCAGCACAGGCATGTATTATTCAACAGCTTTGATTTTCTTGAAGCCTATGGCAGGCTAAGTCTTTTATTGTGGGAAGGCCATGAACTGATGTGAACTCCTCTGTAACTTAACTGGTATTTGAATGAGAATTTCTTGATTGCTTTATTTTACTCTGTTCTTCATTGTTTTATTCTTACTTAGAATTGGCCATTCTATTTAAGTATTGAGGGTTAGGATTCGCAATGGGGACGTTAGGATTCTAATTTCTGACCTTAGTAAAGTAATAGTTGTTCATTACCTAGGGATAGGGATGCGTGACTGCAGAACTTATAATATAGTCTTTAAATGCTTAACTTGATTGATTTCACTAAGGAATTAGGTTTTCGATTCAGGTTAAAGGGTTAATTCACTAAGGAATTAGGGATTAACTAAAGTAGAAAAGATGTATTCTCTGAGTAATCAGAAATAGGCAAACCATATGTTATAGTCTTTTACACGCTTGATAGGAATTACTAAGGAATTAGGATTGTTGTCAAAGGGTTAAACTGTTAAGGAATTAGGGTTTACTAAACTAGGAAAGATATATCATTTGAGTGAGCAAAATTGATAAATCAGTTAAGTGAAAGAGGTAGGAATCAAAAGGGATTGCGCCTGACCACAATTGCTCTTTCATTGGTAACTTCTTGATTTAATTTACTGCTTCTTTAATTTTTGTTTTTACATTCAAACAACCCATTCAATTCACAACAATCTTCTTAAACAAATTCTATTTTTACTTTCAATCACATTGATTCCTTATTACTGTAAACTTCACCCCAATTCCTGTGGAGAACGATACTCACTTACCTATTTTATTACTTGAAACGATCGGTGCACTTGCCGTAGTGTGCGGAAGAATTGCAACAATAGGCTTGTATTTCTTGACTGTTCTCCACTCATTTAAGGAATCTAACTCCATGATCCAATCAAGTCTATAGGACCTTTGTAAGCTTGTAATGTTTAGGGATAGGAAGAGATAGTAATGTTAAAAAGTGTATTAGAAAAAAATGTACTGCTCAGCTGCTCTTGAACTAGGAATCTTGACTTTCTGTTCCCCCTGACTTTGTGTTCCCTCTGTTTAGATGCACAAGACTCTTGATCAAGCTTTAATGTGTGGCCTTTCTATAATAACTTTTTTTTAAAATGTATTGTTGGCCTTGTGTTAGAAGTGTACACTTGTTGTCTTTTCATTTGGTACCAATTGTTGTCTTTGTGCATAACTTTTAGGGTGATTATGGAGTAATGTTCAAAATATTTTCTTTTGATATTCTTAGAAACTTTGACTTGGTAGGCAATTGTTTTAGCAATTTTAGGCTCAATAGGGGTGACTAGAGATATTAAAGTGTCAGGTGAGCTATAGAAAGCTCTGGCTAAGAGAAATATTGTCTATTTCATCCTTGTTAGTTTCATGGAGTTGTCTTCTCTTATTTAGAGCCTCAAACTTCAATGGCACAAGTTCTAGATTCTCCACTTCGCCTGTAAAATGTTAAATCCTCACCAAATTTGGAACCAGTTACTGTACTCAAGGACAATTGTGCTTAATAAACAATAGAGAAGATGGAAGTGAAAAGAAATAGGAAAAGGTGAATGAATGAAAAGAAGTTAGTTAAATAGTGAACCTGAGAACTCATGGATGCATATAAATTAAGCCAAGTTCCAGTCTTAGTTTTTCAAACCTATCCCTGCTCAATGGCTTAGTGAAAATGTCTGTAATCTGCTGCTAAGTGGCTTAGTGAAAATGTTTGTAATCTGCTGCTCAGTTTGATAGAATTTCAACTTAATTTGACTTGTTTCTGCATAATCTCTAAGGAAGTGATGTCTTATATGAATGTGTTTAGTCCTGGAGTGTAACACTGGATCTTTTGAGATACTGATGGTACTTGTGTTGTCACAAAAAATTGGAATGCATCTTGTGTCTGAGAGGTCCTCACTTACTCTGTCACCAGTGGCCATAGGTGTACGATGAGGCTTGGCAGATTCCATTCCAAACTTCTTAAGCAGTTATTTGAGATACTTATGTTGATGTATCATTATCCCATATTCAGTTTGGGTTACTTCCAAGCCCAAAAAGAAGTTCAGCTCACCCATAAGACTCATCTCAAATTCTTTGCTCATGATTTCAACAAACCACTTGCACAAAAATTCATTAGTGGATCCAAAAATAATATCGTCAACATATATTTGTATAATTAATAGATCCTTACCTTTGAATTTTAAAAAGAGTGTTTTATCTATTTTACCTCGTTGTTATAGACTTTGTATGCTTTACTCTTGGAGGCGTAACCCAAGAACACTCCTTCATCACTCCTTGCTTCAAATCTCCCCAAGTTGTCCTTCCCATTATTGTGGACAAAGCACTTGCACCCAAAAGTCCTTAGATGCACTATGGTGGGCTTTCTTCCTTTGAACAGTTCATAAGGGGTCTTCTTTATCATGGATTTGATCATGGCCCTATTTATGATGTAGCAAGCTATGTTTAAAGCTTCTGCCCAGAAGTTCCTTTGTAGACCACTTGTAATCAACATGGTTTTGTTCATGTCCTCCAAGGTCCTGTTCTTTCTCTCCACTACTTCATTATGTTGCTTTCCTTGAGTGCAAGCATCACAAAGCTTGATGTCCTTGGTTGTTATCTATGAAAGTCACACATCCATTCTTGAAGGGGTTGAGAGTGAGGAATCTAAATTTATCTCCTGTCATGTGCCTGGAACAGCCGCTGTCTAAGTACCATGTGTTGTTCCCCCTCATTTCAACCTACAAAAGAAAATCAATTGTTAGTTTTGGGAACCCAGACTTGCTTGGGTCCCTTTTTCTTAGCATATCTAGAATTACGCTCTCTTTTCTTTGCTGGTTTATTAATAGGCATATTGTTCATTTTTCTTTAATGCATTTATTTTGCTTATGTAATCTTCTTTTAGCTTCCCACAATGCATGCAAACTCTAGTTTCATATAGATCAACATGTTTCTTTCTAAAATCTCATGCCTTGTAACGTAGTCCATGCTTAGACTGAGTGTATGCCTTATTAATCCAAGTATCTTCCCAAGGTCTAACTTGCTTTTTGTTTGAACTGCTAGGTAGGTCAGCTAGTTTGCTTCTAAGAATGTCATTCTTCTTATTCAAGTTCCTTATTTTTTTCTTCAAGTAGTTCTACCTTAGGACTTTTTTCAGCCAACTCCTTTAATTTTTTCTTTTCAAATCTCAAGAAAGCCATGCACTTATGAATATCTTCATTTTGTACTTCTAAATCCCGAATGTTTCTAACCAAGTCATTATTTATTTTGGTTATGGTCATGAGTTCTAATCTTAGACTTCCATAACCATCAAGCAACTCCTTGCTCTTTTCTCTCAATGCATCACATTCATCTAGTGCTACAAAAAAATTTTCATGCAGACATATGCAATGCTTGATGAGAGATTTTATGTTTCTAACTAGCTCTTCTTTAGTTTGTTCATGCAACGTTGTTGTTTCAGTTTGAGAGTCATCATCTATTCCAGCCATAAGACATAATTGAGTTTCTTCTTCTTCAACATATGTGTCTCCTTTTTCTAAGCTAGAATCTGACTAGGCTGCCATCATAGCCTTCTTAAGTTCTTTTTTGTCAAACTTTTTCTCCTCTCTCATCTTTTTCTCCTTTTTATGCTCTAGCTCCCATTCTGGGCAATCTCTGACCCTATGGTCTTGCTTTCCACACTTGAAACATCCATCATTAGTCTTAGAGGAGTTATGTTTAGATTTTACCTGATTGAATTTCCTGTTAGAGTTTCTGGAAATTCTGTATCCCTTTCTGAATTTCTTAACTAGTAAGGCAAGGTCTTCTTCATCATCAATGTTGCCTTGCTCTTCTTTAGATTCGGCTTTTAGAGCGATTCCCTTGTCTCTTCTTGTTGGATTTTCCCTTTTATGAGCCTCGAGTTGCATCTCAAAGGTCATTAAGGATCCACTTAGTGCTCCAAAGTAAACTTCTTGATGTCTTTGGTTTCTTGCAAAGCCTCACACCTTCGGCATCCATTCCTCTCTTGAAAGGTTTCTCAATATTTTTCTTACTTGCTCTTCTTGTGAAATCTCCCTGTTTAATGCTTTCAACTCATTTACAATGTTAGTGAAGCGAGTAATCATATCAGAAATTGGTTCTTTTGCTTTCATAAGAAACAATTCATATTGATGCATAAAAAGGTCAATCTTGGATTATTTTACCTCATTGGTGCCCTCACGAGTTACCTCTAAGAGATCCCACATACTTTTGACAAATTTGCAACCCAAGATAATAAATAAAAACAAGTAACCATTTGTTTAAAAAATAATTTTAGACTCTAATTTTTTGAGAAGAAAATAGTGGTTCTATTGGTATTTGAGTTTTATTATGTAACTATATAAAATAAATTTTAACTTTGATTGAACAAAAATTCCTAGAAGAAAGTTTATTGGTCTGAATTCAATCTAAAATTTTCTAGTTATTATTTATATAGAAAAATGTTTTGCATGTGTGTTATAATTTATATATTTTCTATGGTAATTTAAGTTTAAATCTATCTTGATACTCTTATTTAAAATATTCCTCCGTTTGTTATATTTTTTTACACTTTTTATGTTATAAAATAAAATATTCAAATCAAGAAAGATATAGGTATAATAAAATACATTCAACTTAAAATAATAATAAAATATATATTTTTACCATAATAATTTAAATATTAATGTGAACTTAGCAAAATTGTCCATCCTCGTGAGTTAACTGAAATTTTTACTTACATTTATAAGAAAAAAAATATCCATCCCTTGTGTTATATTTTTATAT
>PYAF01003702.1:5412-24104 GCA_007407185.1 Glycine tomentella
AATATTTTGACTTTGATTTCTATGAGTTTGTTCATGTTTTATACTCCGGTTATTTTCATTGTAATTCATAAAAAATATTATACTTCACTTATGTTTCAAATATTTATATCTTTTTTTTCTAATTGAATAGCAGGATCTATTTATACAAACTGAAGAGAAAAAGACAATCATTATAAATTGGATAAAATTGATTTCTTTCTCTGTCAAATATAATTATGTCCTATTATTTAATAGTAGAAATTCCATCCATATGTTTCGTCATTTGTACTATGTTGGAACTTTATGTATTTTAATCTTTTGTACAATTTTCCATGTTTTATAATATCAAATACTCGTTTCTTATATATATATATATATATATATATATATATATATATATACGTGTGTATGTATATATATGTATGTATATACCCATACTAGTGTATATAGGTGCCTCCCTTACGTGAATTCTTCAAAAATATCTCAACCTTTTGATGGAAGCAAGTCGGAGAGATAAGATTGAATGTAATACAAATTAAATATCACACCCAATGTTAAAATATTAATCCATCTTATCATTATTTAATGTCTTGTGCAGACTGGAGAGTACCAATTGCAATTGGTATCATGTGGTAGTTATTTCAAAATTACTTATTAAATAATAAAGTGGTGTGAAGTGACGTAAGTGCAAGTATATGTGTGAGTAGCATTTTCAATTAAAAGGCAATGGTACGTCCTACATTCAATAAAAATATTTGTCAGTATTCGAAAAAATCCCGTTCCTCTAATTTGATTGCTGAAGGATTTTTTTTAATTATTATGTATTATAAGTTTAAAATTTTTCATATTCACACTCAATGAAAAATTATAATTAGTATGGATGTTTAAAAAATTACTACTTAAATAATATAAAATTGTTTTGTACTGATTAATCTATTTTTCTAAAACAAATGAATAAACTGTTAATTGTGTCAAATAATTCTGATTGGAAGCTATTAAAGTTGCCCTTTATAACTTTTATATATTTTCCAGTGTGCACGTATATATAAAAGGTCACCTTTCACCTAGTGGTATGAAGTGGAAGTGTGTCTTGAATAACTATATATTCAGCTCTGAGGATGCTGCAACTCTCTTTCACCATTTAATTTTCTCAACAAATTAAAAATTTTCTCAATCCAATTTGGGAAAAGACTCTTACAAAAAGTTCATAGCTTTCCATATGGAGCTTTCAAGTAGTTAGCACGTGAAAGATTTTTCTTTTTAAGGTAAGAATAGGACGTAAAATGTGTGATAGATGTTTATATTGTTTTCCTTTTCCAGTTCTCTTGAATTAAAATGTTGTATTACATGATATCCTTTCTGCTATTATGCTCTATTTGTACGTACTTGTTTAACTGAATGAGTTTGTTATGTATGCTCTAGGTGTTTAATATCCAATTCTGGCTTTCATGGGTTGTTTTCATTAACCAAAAAGAGCGTAGAAAGTTTATTACATGCTTTTTCTGAAAAAAGTGGTTGAACCTCCACTTATATTTTCCGTAAACTTACCAGATTTCATGCATTTTGAGAGTAATAAAATTTGTTATTGTAGTTAGTCCGATTCTGCCAGAATCTACTGCATGGACTTTGCTCCATAAGTAATGCATAATATACATCTTATTCCATATCTAATCTCTAACAAACACTTTCATGCTAAGGAAAATATATATACATTTTGAAATATAATATTTATGGATAATTTGATAGCAGCCTCACACGTATATCTGAAATTATTACAGTAGAGTTCGATATTATCTTAAAACGTGAATTTAGAATCTAATTTTATATTTAAATAAGAATTATTTTTCAGTTATATATTCTATTTTACTATATCATTATTTGATTTGAAAACTCCAAAATACCACCTCTCTCCAATGTCTTTTTCTCAATTCACTTAAGAAACGTCTTTCAAAAAAAAAAAAAACAAACTCCGCGATATTATGTCTTTGATACGGTTTGGCCGTATAATTTTGACAGGAATTAGGCAATTTTTGTTGGGGAATTTCTAAAAGAATTTTTTTTAATATATTTTTTAAAAAAATTACTTGTATTATATTGTGTAATAATTGTCAAAAGTCAACTTTATTGTGTTTGCTTTTCAATACATTTTGGATGTGAAAAAAGATTAAAATAAATTTTCAAACACGCACTTAATTTTATAAAATAAATTTCTGACATTTTTATGCTAGTTGGGGTTAAAAAGTGCCTAAGAAATTCTGACATTAAAAATCTATCAGAAATTACTTTTACGAAATCATAGTAAACTTTGAAAAAGTTGATTTAAACTATACAAATATTTTTTGTTTTTAAAGTATACTACTTTGATAGTTTTAAAACTAAAATATATTACTTTTTTCATCTCTATTTATAAGACATAATTTAAAAAAAAATTATATGACTCATTTCAAATATCTTGCGCATTTATTATTTTTTTACTAAAATATCTCTAATCATCTTTTTTGTGTGGGTCAAATTATCTTTCTCTCTTATAAAGATTGAAGGAAATGAATATTTTTTCATTAAAAAATATTATAGTTACTGACAAATTTAATATTAATAACTAAAATAATCAACTTTTTTAATAAGCATAAATTAATTAATTATATCTTATCATTACGGACGTAGGTGTATTTTGATAATAAAAAAACATAAAAAGTCCCTATTAGTGGTATTGTTGTGATTCTTTTATTTTGGTATTGCCTGGTTTGTTGGAGGGCCACTTTTTTTCAGTTTATTTATGAACTTGGCAAGCTATATTATCCTCAAGATGTTTTTCACGATAACCTTTTATGTTTTCTGCTATGCTTGAAAATTCAGGTGATTTTATCTTGTACAAAGTTGTCATGTTTAATAATATCAAATTCAAATGTCTTATCCATATTTAATTACAATATATATGTGTGTGTATTAACATAAAGTATAGGTCTACCGTTATCATGCAACGTAGTTTAGCTATGTCATACCATGAACTTGTCTACTTTACCTGCTCTTCAATAATAATGATTCACTTAATAATGCATTCTTACTAAGTTGCTAACCAATTGGTTTTTCATGTTCAGGAAATTCTACCAAGCAAATTAAACTCAACTGTGTTGGCCTAGAGGTGAAGTTATTAACATTTGTTTTGAAGTTTGGAAATTGTTGCTTGTTCAATCACAACAATGGCTTTAGCTCCTACTTCAAAAGTTGTCCTTGGTTCAATAGCCTTTGCAATCTTCTGGGTACTTGCAGTTTTCCCAGCTGTGCCTTTTCTACCCATTGGGAGAACTGCAGGGTCCCTGCTAGGTGCAATGCTTATGGTATTATTCAAAGTTCTTAGTCCAGACCAAGCTTATGCTGCAATTGATCTTCCAATTCTTGGTCTTCTTTTTGGGACTATGGCTGTCACTACTTTTCTTGAAAGAGCAAACATGTTCAAGTACTTGGGGAAATTGCTCTCTTGGAAAAGTAAAGGACCAAAGGACTTACTTTGTAGAATTTGCCTCATTTCTGCTATCTCAAGTGCCTTTTTCACCAATGACACATCTTGCATTGTGTTGACTGAATTTGTGTTGAAAATTGCAAGGCAACATAACCTCCCACCTTACCCTTTCCTTCTTGCACTTGCTACAAGTGCTAATATTGGATCCTCAGCAACCCCAATTGGGAACCCCCAGAATTTGGTTATAGCTATTCAAGGTAAAATATCATTTGGGAGGTTTCTGATGGGTATTCTTCCAGCCATGCTTGTAGGAGTTGTGGTGAATGTTGTATTTCTTATAGCCATGTATTGGAAGGTGTTATCTTGTCCTAAGGATGAAGAGGATCCAATTTCAGAAATTGTAGTTGAAGAGGAGTTTGTTTCTCATCAGTTTTCTCCAGCTAGAATGTCTCATTTTACATCCTTTAATTCTCAGGAATGTAATGGCAGTGTAGACCAATCAACCCCAAGTGAAAGTGAAGTTCAGATGGTTCATAGTGGCACAAAGGATTCCACAACAAACTCAAATGCATCCAAGGAGGGGACAAATTACACAAAGGAGGAAACTAATAATCCTTCAAAAAATGTTGCAATAGTAATAGATAAACCTATTGAAGCACATGTTATACTCTCTTCAGAAGAAAAGGACTACATGAACAACAAATGGAAGAGGGTACTGTGGAAATCTTGTGTTTATGCAATCACATTAGTGATGTTGATTGCAATGCTTATTGGTTTTAATATGGCATGGACAGCAATTGCAGCCGCAATAACTTTGGTGGTTCTTGATTTCAAAGATGCAGGGCCAAGCTTAGACAAGGTAAAACTTATATAACAGCCTCTGGTACAAAATCTCCTTTTCTCTCTTTTCCACTTGAACTTAAAATGCTATCTATTGTTATTCTTCTGCCAATTGAACTTCAAACAATCTCTTAAAAGTGATTTTTCTTCTTGGAACAGGTCTCATATGCACTTTTGGTATTCTTCTGTGGAATGTTTATCACAGTAGATGGATTTAAGTCAACTGGAATTCCAAGTGCTATGTGGGACTTAATGGAGCCCTATTCTCGAATAGATCATGCTAGTGGAACAGCTATACTTGCTGTGGTTATACTTGTCCTATCAAATTTGGCTTCAAATGTGCCAACTGGTAAGTGCATGATCATCCTGTCAGAATAATTATTTTTCTTATACAACTTGTTTATATGTACCCCTTCTATTTTATGTTGGGTGCATGATTAAGAGACAGTCTCCTAATTTTTTACCTTGCTTAAATGACAATTAGTGAATGGTAAATCTTGAAATGGCTTCTGTTATGAATGGCTTATATTGTTTCCAAGAATTAGCTATACTTAACATGTAGCATTTTTTTAATTAAGTTTATTTTCATGACTGTTGTAAGAATAAGATATGATGTTAAATTTATGTGTTTGACAAATTAAATCAATTAATACGTTAGTAAATTGTTTCATTTTAAGGGTGCATGAGAATTACAATATTGTTTTGATTCCTTTTCCTCATTCTATTGATAAAGTAAATTATATTTCCTTTAGTATGGTATGAAATATAAGATTCTCTGAAAGTCTCTAAAATAATTTTGTTTCTTATACATTTGTTTGAAAATCCACAGAGTGAGAAATTTAGTCTTAAATTTTCTCTCGCTTGATGTAATTTATATTACTGGCTTTTGCTTATATAGAAAGGCACAATTGTAGAGAACAAAACTTTACAGTCTTGGATATTCTTTAAATTTTGAAACCAAGTTTGATATAAACCATAGTTGCATCCAAAGAAAAATAATGTGGAGATTTTATTTTCCCCAAAATTTTCAATTGTCTCATGGACAAAAAAAATTATGCAATATTTAGTCACAAATCCATATGTCTATTCTTAACATATGAATTTGTTCTGAAGATTTAAATTATATATTTTCATCCTTATTGTAAGTTTAGAAGAAGAAAAGAAAAGAAATCCGAAAAAATACTATGCCAGCTTTAGTCATATTCATTTCTTGTCTAAACTATATTTTAGTACATGTTTTCACAACAACAAAATTGGCTAGTCTAGATTGATATCCATATTTACCAAGAGTATTAATTTTCAATTGATGTATCACAAATCTTCTATTTATACATTTTTTTAGTTCTATTGCTTGGAGCAAGAGTTGCAGCCTCAGGGGCTGCAATTTCCAAAGGAGATGAGGAAAAGGCATGGCTAATCTTAGCTTGGGTTAGCACCATAGCAGGGAACCTTTCACTATTAGGATCAGCTGCCAACTTGATAGTTTGTGAACAAGCTCGTCGAGCTCCAAACCTTGGATACACATTAACTTTTTGGACCCATCTAAAAATTGGCCTTCCTTCTACTCTTATTGTCACTGCTATTGGGTTGACACTCATAAAATGATAAGAGTTTACTTGATTCCAAATTGAAGAATCTTATCATAGAAGTTTACACAAGCAAATTAAACTCGGTTTCTCTTAAATGTATTTTAAGATTGTTAGAAAATATAGTTAGATGAACAAGGAATTTTCTCTGTTTTTGTTGTTAATGTCATCAAATAAGTATATGATTGTGATTGTCCTAGCTAAAAGTTTGTTAGGAATGCTTTGAAATTTCAACTAGTAATGAATGTTAGTTTGGGAGTTATAGAAATCCTTGGCAACCCAATTTATTTCTTTTCCAATTACTTTCTGTGTATGGCATTCTTTAGAGAACTACCACACCAATATAACTAATGAATTGGTTTCTAATTTTTCCAATTAGTTGAGTTTTTTTGTTCTATTGAACTTAATGAAAGTGACACAGAGAGATGCCAAAAAACCTACTTAAAGATAAGAGTTCCACAGACAGTAACAAAATACAGCTTAGATGGCATGCACATTGCCACCAAAATTTAGTATTGTAGTCTCCTTACTGTTACCAAAACCGAAAGAAAAAAAACAAATTGGTTCAGGGAAACACTTCCAACATTCACAATAAATATCGCAGCAGATCAATGAAGGAAAAGTACAGATTCTTAGCATGCACCATACATTATACACCAATAAGGGGAAAGAGATTTTATACAGTTGACCAGTGATTGGGGAAAGGTGAAAAAAGAAGGAATATGGAGAGGTCACAGATTTATATTTCTAATGCTATTTCTTACAAAAGTAACAAATTATTTTTTACTGATAAAAAAAAATTACACATAGGTTTGCAGGTCGTGTAAACCTGTAGCATATCTTAGTACTGTTTGCATTGTATTTTTTTATTTTGTATGATGTTTTAGTAAAAAAAAAATACGTTGTTATTTTACAAAATCAATAAAATATTAAATATTTTTTTCATGAAATATCCTTTAATAGAACCAGTTATTATTGTGTAGTAAATGAGAAAAAAGCCTAACTAATTACATAGATAAATGGTATATTAGAAACATATTAATTGAAAAATCTTAAGTTCCGTTTGCTAGAGAAGATAGAAATAGTAAAAATGAAAATATAAGGAAGATTTTTAAATTAAAATAGAGTATAAAATATGTGAGTCTCACAATATTTTTTCTCTTATTTCTTTCATTATCTATCATATTTCTCTTATATCAAACATACGATTAAATGTAGTATAAAATGTAACCAACCGAAATAGTAATTAATTATATGTTGTTGTTGAACTAGGATCTTGAGTCAAGTGGGTAAATTATTTTTAAAAATAATAGATAATAAAAAATTATTATCATAGAATTGAATAAAATGTGAGATGCAATGACATATACAATTAAAAAAAAAAATTAATCTAGAGATACTACAACTACTTAAAAGATGTTAGCTAGTAGTTAGTTACATGGGCATTCTTTGGTTAAGATTCTCCCCAAAATGGTTGTATGCAATGATTACTTGCATATGTTTGTCGTGGAAATAAGAGTCACAGTGAGCCAGAAGCATAACCTGAATAATTTTGAAGTTAATATATAAACTCAGCACTCAATGTCTCTATGGTCCTATTACTCCTTCAAAGAATTTAACCAAAAGGATTATACCTCGATGGGGGATGAAGTAGTTGTTGGAAATGGTAATGGCACTGGAGCCCATAACAGCACCAATTAGGCCATCCGGGCAATTAAAGAATGAGTTGTTGTGGTCTCTAGAACCAAAGATGGGGATGACATCTCCACCAGTTACATGGTGTGACAGCAGATAAAGGAAAATTAAATAAAAACATAATGTAAATTAAAGAAATTGGAAAAATAAATTAAAAAAATCAAATCAATAAAAGATCCATTTTTAATTCATTAATTTATCCAATTTAAAATTAAATTCTAATTTTTATTTTCATTTATTGTTTTTTAATCAATTTCAAAATAGTGAAATAAAATTAGTAAATTACTTAAATCAATAAAATAAAAACTATTCTAAAAAATTATAGAAAACTTAAAATTTGATAAGTCATTTTATTTATTTATTTTATTATTGTTATTATTATTATTAGGTAAATGGTTGGGATTTCCCCTTCATTTTATTTGCATCTTATTTTTCATTATTTTTCTTTTTCTTTTTCATCACATTTTATCATTTTATTTCTTTTTCTTTTAATGTCTCTCTTAGTTCTACCCAAATGTTCCTCAAAAATGGTGTGTGTTTACATTTTTCCTATTCATTTTATCTTAAGCTATACCTTAGGCCCTGGAAAGAACTTTCTTTTTAAGGTAGAGTCCCTACGAATGTAAAAAGTGTGATAAACTTTTGCATTGTTTTCCTTTTTCAGTATGTTCAAATAAACTTTTATAAAAATTTATAGAAGAAGCAAAATAAGAAAATGAAATGAAATTCTTTTTTCTATAAGTTCAAATTTATTTATGTATTTTAATTTTATAAAAAAATCAATTTTTTAAGGGAAAAAAATCAATTAGAACCTAAATGTTATATAAAATAATTTATTTGATAAAAATTTCGTAATTAATACATGTTATATGACAACCATTTGTTTAAATTGGTCAATTCAATCGGTGCAACTAGAAATTGGTCTGATTGAATTCATTAACTAAAAACACTTAGAGTGTGTTTGGATGGAGTATTTTAAAATTTTAAGGAATTTAAAATTTAGAGAGATTAAAATCCATCAATTAAAATTCTTGAATTTTTTAAATTTTATGTTTGGATAAACCCATTTATTTTAGAATGTAGCATGGCAATTGATCTTAAATATAGAAAAGAATTTGAACCTGATCCTTTCGTTCTTGTCTTTTTCATCGGATCTGAAAAAGTAAACGTAGTATCTTGAGAAGCCAGGAAAACAAGTTATGTGTGTGTCGCCTGTTTCGTCGAAGCTGAAAAAGAAGAACCCCGCATCTTTGAGAAGCCAGCAAAACAACAATAAATTATTTGTTTATAGGATGAGGAAAAAATATCTTGAGCTGATATATAGGTTTTGCAGAAATCCAGTGAAGAAGAAGAAGCTGCATATGCACTATGGAAGGATAATTGAGCTGCTACAAATTAGTTCAATGTGAGGGTCTCAAGATCACCGAGAGAGTGTGGAAGGACAGTGAGAATTTAGAATTCTTTCATTTTTTTAAGGAATTTCAAATTCTAAGTTTATAGTTAAAAATAAATTGTGTTGTTAAAATTTTAAATTTTTTTTTAAATAAACATTCAAATAGGTTATTTAGAAAAAAGAATTTTAAATTCTTTAAATAATTATTTTCCCTATTTTAATTCTCCCATCTAAACATACTCTTATTAATCACCCCGTCTCCAATATAAATAATAAAAATTCCTTATTTTTATTTTAAATATAAATAAATTTCAATTATTTATGTCTTATTTAATGAGATTATCTCTAAAATATTTTTCATTAATAAGATTCAAGATTTTCTTTATATTTGATATCAAATTTCAAATGAATGATAGTTTAGAAAAATAATATTTATTTTTAATTAAAAATGATATAATTTAATGAAGTTAATTAATTTTTTAATAAATGTGAAATATGCTTTTTTTTATAATCTAGACTAAAGGGAGTAATATTGACGGATATAAATTGTCCAAAAGTAACTTGAGCTGTCACTTTTCAATTATTATTTTTTGAAAATTTAATCAAAAATATTTTCAAAATAAAAAATGCATACTTAAAAATTACTTATAGGTAAATTATTATTAATTATTTTATCTTTTAAAACATATAAATTTTTCATTTATAGTAATTTATAATTTGATATTATATTATTTAAAATATTGTTCAATATAAAATATATAAATTTAATTATTACCAAATTGACCTCGGTTGAACCGATGAACCTATTTTCACTGGAATTTTTTAACAACATTGATGATAACAAATACACCTTTATGATTGAGATTCAATGCTTTTGTAAGTATTTTTATTTTTAAAAAATATTAATATTATTTTTAGTAAATAACTTTGTTGCGTATGCTCTAACTTAACTCTTTTCCACTTTTGGATTGTATGGGTCGTTTTTGTTTAATAAGAGTAGTCGGGTAGACTTGCTTGTGAAAGTGGTTGAAACGTGCACTTTCTTTTTGTGCGTTTTAAGATATAGTTTAATAATAGAATTTATTATTTTAGTCCTATTATTGATATTTTTTTTGGTATTGAATACGTTTCTTTTTTTTTCATTTTAAGACCTAGTTTAATAGAATTATTATTGTAGACCTGTTTATTGATATATTTTTTTGGTATTGAATTTTGTATTATTGTAGTCCTATTATGCTATAATCTACCACCTGTAGTTTAATTTGATCAACGTAATCTGTCACTGCTCTATTTTGTGAGTTTTGCACCAATCAACTGGGGGTATACATCACTATAAAAAAATAATGTTTTTGTGGCGGTCCAAATAAATTGTCAAAAAAATTATAATTTATTATAAAAAAATAATGACCACCACCAATTACGCGTGTCACTTAACAATAATAATTTTATCAGTCACTAATTTAAAAAATTTAAGTATATTTTTTAATTCTATTTCACCAGACTTTACTATATATGTATATATATTTAAAAAAAAAATTGCAACTCAATAGTGTAGACCCAAACTCCAGCTCTCATTTAGGGTTCGAAGTTCTTCATAGCACCACATGAAAGAATTTTCTCAATCTCAATCTCCTATGAATTTTCGGTTTAGGGTTCATCGACATTGCTTCTACAACGAAAGAATTCTACAGTGTTCTCCAATAAGGTAACGATGTCTCATGTCTTGTGAGCTTCACTTTTGTTTCTCTTTTCCTTCACTCCGTAATCGTTTGTGTGTGTTTTTGCTTTGTTCAGTCGACTTCAATTAAGAGCATTTGTGTATGCTTTTGCTTTGTTTTACTTGTTTATATTCAACAGCTTTCTTTGTTGTTTTGTAGAAAGGTTTTCAGTGGAAAAAGTTATGCTCTGTTATTGCCCTTCCTTGCAATATTTTCATGTATTTTGACAATACTATATTATCACGTATTTACCTTATTTTCACACTATCTGTATTATATAATTGAAATTTTAGTGCCCAAACATGTTACTATTATGGCCAATAGCATGTTGTGAAACCTCTATATCTGCCTTCTTCTAATCTTTGAGATTTTTTTAATTGATGAGTATTGTGTTAGATTTTGTATTGAACCAAAAACATCATAAGAGTGCTTTCTGTTGTTCCACTTTTGGAAACATGTATGTAGATCTCAACAATCTTTTTTTTAATAAGGAATAAGTTCTCTATCTTGTTTTTCTTACTAGCTTTTGTAGTGGAATATAGTTTCATTGTTCTATAGTTTTAGATTTTCTTTACTTCTAGTCACAGTGGTAAGTTTTCATGTTTTATACTAAAACTAATTTAAAAATTATTTTATGGTATTGTAATATTCAATTATTATATGGACATTAGAAAGAAGGATTGTTCCCATACTTACAAAGGCCACACTCGAGGGGTAAATGCAATTAAGTTTACCCCAGATGGGCGCTGGGTTGTTTCAGGTGGAGACGACAATACTGTAAAGGATGGAGATTGAAGACCTCTTAAGAGAGACACAAACTCACCCTTTAATGTTTTTTTAATTTATTTTGAAGGGGAGGCTTGATGCAACTATTGAAATTGTCAGCTATGTGACCAGAAGGTCGCACAGGTTTGAGTCACGGAATCAACATCATCCAAATGCAAGGTAAGACTTCCTATTATAGACTCACTCAATTAGCCTGACCCTTGCTTGGATACCTACCTAGTATAGTGGGAGCTTTATAGCACCAGGCATCCCTTTGTTACTTTTTCAGATTTTATAGACTTACATTGAGCACAAGGAAGATGTTGCTTATGAATTTATGGATTGAGTTATTTGGTTATTCTTATGAATTTTGTCTTTGACAAGCTTGCTCACTTTGATTTTTTTTTTTTGTGTGTGTGGTATTTTTCTATACTCTTAAAATCATATTTCTCTGTTACTCAGTAGTCCATTGGTCAGGCAATAGTGTGCTAGTTGGTAGAAGTAATGACTCCACTAGAGAAACATATGATCTACTTAATTTTATTAAGATGCATTGAGAGATTTTCAAATCAAAAGAAAATGGCTTTTAATAACTGCCTGGAGTTCTATTAGTCAAATAAATAAAGGCTTATAATGTTTGTACCATTTTTGATTTGTTTTGTTTCATCTGTTGCATAAAGGATTGTTGAAACAATATAGAACTCAATATCTCAATCTCATTTCAATTTCCATTCCAAAATTATTAGGAATTCAGCCATAGTGTTGCCAACTCTATATTAATTCTATGCCTAATTCTTGATTAACACAAAAATATCTTATGTGATGTAGTAATGTCACTCCTTCCTAGATATGGCAATAATTTCAACTTACTTATTATCTTTGTTTGTTGAAATCAACATGCTTACAGAGCCTTCCTTCAAACTTATATATGACATATTTCAAAGAAATACTGAAATAGTTTGTATTATTGTTAAAGCTCTATATCTGCATGTTTTTGAAAACTATGAGCTCCCCTTGTATCTAACAGTTTTGTCTCAAATAACCATAATTAAGAATCATGGTTCAATTTTGTCTGTTCAAATAACTCCATTAATTCCTCGTAAAACAATTTTTACATGTTGCGTACGAAATTTCCTTTCCGTATGTGTTTTGGTGTTTGTGTGTGTACATAAGTATAGTTGCTTTGCTAGTCGAGTATTAATAAGATCATTATAAATAGAACATATTTCTTACACATATGAAGAAACAAAAAAGATTTCTAGCATGCATATATGTAGATTGGATTATTTGCATTGATCATTCATATTCTTTTAAATTGTTGTGTATGGCCACTTGACTCTGTTGGCTTCTTGGAAGTGCTTAAACATGATCATTCATAACCAACGCAGAATTAAGGTTCATTAAAATTTAATTAATAGTACCCAAAAGAAAGAAAAATGATTTTTTTCCTACATGGTGGAATCAAACCTTGAAAGGATAAGAGATTTTGGATGATTTTCCATCCTTAATTACCTGACAATTAAAAATTGCAAATTGGATTCCTGGTTTAAATGCTCATAAACTAAGGTTCACAAAACACTTTTTGAAAATTTGTTTTTATTTCTTTATTTTTTATTTTGATTTTAACTCATTTAAAAATAAATATTTTTCACTTTTATTTTAGAATTTAATTAGAATATATTGATAGTATGAATATGTTTTCATTATTATTTTATTATAGTTATAATGTATAATAATTTTTTAAATTTTTGTAATAACTACTTCAAAATATATAGCTAAAATCATTTGTAATTGTTTAACAAGTTAAAAAAATCATAGGCACGAATATTAAGCTACTCTATGTTACCTTTTCTTTTTGGGCCCAAAGGGTTGATGATTTTATAGACGAAAGCCATTTTGTACTTCTAATGAGGCCATAACCATTTTATTACTTTAGCATTTTAATGCAGCTTTTTATTAGCTAAAAGAAATTTGTATACATCTGTTATTTCGTTTCATCAAAATTCTAATATTACATGCACAACCATTTTGTATTCATGCACCTTTGCCAATTCACTATGTTAGTTTACTTTTCTTTACTTACATAATCACATTCACATCCTTCCTAAGATAAGGTCTGTTCCTGATTAAAAAAATTAATAAGTGATCAATAGTTGACTATAACCACCTGGCACTAATAAGTTAAGATGATCAACTCTTACCGATATCTTTTTATTGGCAGTATAATTATTGCACTGCCTTGTTAACTGTTGCTCTTTCATTCAAGTAAGTAGAGAGATTTTCTAAATCTTGGATTTGTTTAATGTAATTCTCAGGATGCTTCATTATCTTTGTTGTTGTGATGAGATATATCATAATATTTATATTAATTCTCAATTTCAAGATATTTTGTTTGTTGTGATGCCAATGCTTCGTCCTTTCTGGCCATGGCTAGATGAGACTAGCCCATTGAATAGATCGAGTTTGTACATCGCTAGATGAAACTGAACTAATGCATATAATTTCTTACCTTGCCAACATAATATGAAAAGTATAAAATACTTTTTTTAAGAAAAAGTAGAAAGTATTTTGTACATTACCAATATGTACTTTTAAATATAAGGTATCACATTATAAATAAAAAAATACTTAGAAAAGATTGATTTAACTTTAGAGAAGATTTTTATGATAAAACATAAAATTACATATGTTTAAAATTTAAAAAATTTAAATATAAAAAAGTTTTTAACTAATAAAAATATTATTTTAATAGTAATGATTGTTATATATCTCTTTATTTTAATATTTCTTGAATTAAGAAAGAGAAAATATTAATTTGGTCAAATAATTTTATTAAATGGGACATTGGCGTTTTATAATTTGGTCAAATAATTTATTTCCTAACGTTTACATAATGCATGTTATTGGATTGGAGAAGAATTTTATATTGTATTATAGTATAGGCATGTACAAACTAACAAGTGAAATTAATTATATAAAATGTTTAAAATGGGAGTGGCTCTTATGTGGGTAATCAGTTATTTCCACAGACTTTGTAATTTATCTTAGTGACATACTTATACTAGATATGCTTGCCCATCTTGTAACATTGAGGCTTGCCCATCTTGTAACATTGATGCTTTCCCATGTCGATTATTTTCTAGTAGCAAATGGTGTTTCATGGGTCATTGACGATTTTTGGAGAAAGGCCATAGATTTAGATTAAGGAAGATGCACCTTGATGGCACAATTGAAGAAAGGGATGCACCAAAATTGTTATCCAGGTTAGACATTTTGAAGCAGCTTGATGATATGAATATAACCTCTAAAAGGATCTTTGAGTCAAATGGTCAAAAGGAGCAATGGAGGAAGAGAAGCATATTCTTTAACCTTCCTTATTTGAAGGATAATCTTTTACGCCATAACCTTGATGTTATGCACATTGAGAAGAATGTTTTTGACAATGTGTTGTACACATTGATTAATGCTGAAAAATCAAAAGATCATCTTCAAGCTCGTCAAGATCTGAAAGATATGGGAATAAAAGAAAATCTTTGGCCAGATGAAAATGGAAAATATCTTATTTTTTACAATGGCAAGACAACAAAGAAAGATATTTCTCACTACACTAAAGAATGTGAAGATGCCAGATGGTTACTCAAGTAACATATCTCGTTGCATTGATGATAAGAACTCTAAAATATTTGGGCTAAAATTCACGATTGTCACATCCTTATACAACATTTACTTCCGATAGTTGTACACAATGTTTCAACTGATCATGTGACTGCATTGTTGGTAGAGTTTTGCTCATTTTCAAGGAGTTGTGCTATAAAAGATTGAACGTCTCAAATCTTGACAAGTTGCAAAATCGGATTGTGCTTACACTTTTCCATTTGGAAATCCTATTACCTCCATCATTCTTCACTGTGATGATCCATTTAACTTGGCATCCTGTTGAAGAAGTGAAATTAAGAGAGCCAGTACATTATAATTGGATGTATCCAATTCAAAGGTAAATACACGTTTTTATGCTTAACTTGTTTTTTAAAGGATATATTAATTAAATAATTATTATTTTTTGTGATAGGATGTTAGGAAATTTGAAGTCCTTTGTGTGGAATAGGGCAAACAAGAAGGGTTTATAAGTGAAGTTTATTTGGTTGTAGAGACTCTCAATTTTTACTCACTGTATGAAGAAGTCAAGTCAAGGTTGAATAGAAAAAGACGTGTTGATGATCGTCCTAATGATAAAGAAGTTTCTCAAATCATCTATCGATAATTAGGCAGACCAGTGGGAAGTTAATCAACTTTCACTCTTGACCCATTAGAGATAACACAAGCACATTATTTGTTACTAAATTGTCCACAAGTCCAGTCATACATTGAGTAAGTACTTAGATATATTACATGTGGTGAAAGTAAGAGTCTAGTCGTGTATTGAATTTAAAAGTGAATTTTATTATGGTGGTGAATTCAAAACATACACCAAGAGGAGGACATGGAATCAAAGACTTTCAAATACATA
Organism: Glycine tomentella; assembly: GCA_007407185.1. NCBI lineage: Eukaryota > Viridiplantae > Streptophyta > Magnoliopsida > Fabales > Fabaceae > Glycine > Glycine tomentella. Next base: position 21,356 of record PYAF01003702.1, read on the forward strand.
GTTGGAAAAGATAGTTAGTAAGGAATTTGCAAATGGTTTCTTCTTCATGTAAGTTTAAAAATAGTTTCATGTCAAAATTATAATGGAATTTGGTGACTAACATGATTCCCTAATTAGGTTATAAATCCAGACATTACAGATATAGTTCCATATGAAATAAAGCATCTAGCTATGGGCCCGATGTCAATTGCAAGAAGATATACTGCATATAACATCAAAGGCAACAAGTTTAGGACCATAGGGCGAGATGAAGGTTTAAATACCCAAAATAATGAAATTTTTCTGACTTCAAACACTTCATGTGTTGCAAGGAGCTCTGATGCAAATTTGAGGCAAGTAGATTTTCCCTATTATGGGAAGTTGGAGGACATAATTGAGATTAACTACTATAGTTTTCTTAGAGTTGTCCTGTTTAGGTGCAAGTGGGCAGATACTACGTGCCTTAGAGGATTCAGAAAGGATGTTTGGCAATTTACTTCAGTGAATTTTTCTCAATGTATTCACACGGGTGAACATGAAGAACATGACCCATATATATAAGCTTCACAATCACAAATGGTGTATTATGTTGATGATGAGGTAAATAAGGGTTGGAGTGTTGTTGTCCAAATGATGCCAAGAGATTTATATGGTATGGGATAAATTGGGGAAGACATTATATTTGAAAGTGAACCGTACAATGAACAAGATTTAAGTAATCTATTTGCAAATGAAATAGAAACAGTAACCTTGGAAATGGATGATGTAGATGATGCAAATATGTTGGAATAAGCAGACATTAATTTATTTCATGAATTAATTTATTTGGTAAGATGTAATTTCATTGACATATGTTTTTATAGATATATATTATTTTCTTTATTGTCAAATTTATATTTAGTATTAATATATGTCTAATATGTTTTGTTGCTACTTTGTTATATTCTAATTTCTCTTATTGATATTAAATTATAGTCATGCCTCCTAAACCCAAACATCCAAAAAAAGGAGCACCTACTCAGCAATCAGATCTTCCTCCTCATATGGCTCCTACTCAAAAATCATATATTCATTCTCCTATGGCTCCTACTCAACAACCATATATTCCTTCTCCTATGACTCCCACGCAGCAGCCATATTCCTTCTCATATGGCTCCTACTCAGCAACCATATATTCCTATGGGTCCTACACAGTAGCCACATATCCTTTTCCTATATGTCCCACACATTAGCCACTTATTCCTCCTTCTATGGCTCCTACCCAGCAACCACATGCATCTACTCAAAAGAAAAGTGCAGGACGCGAGGCATTAAAGTGTGGGCTGTATAAGTCATAGGTAATAATTGTTGTTGTCAACATCAATTTTATTTAATGAAATGGGAGTTGGAAAATGATCAGTAACTTAGTGTTCATATATTATTTCTTTTTGAGTTTGCACTTATTGATTGCATAGTGTATGCTATATATTATTTGTTAGATAGAAATATAAGTTGAATTTATAAATGCTATCAATTATAGTTATATTTACTAATAAAATATTAAGTCACCATTTGATAGATGAACAAGGAAATACTAAAAAGGTTCAGCTAACAAAACCAAGTGTATTTGTTATGCCTCGTGGTGAACGTATAGTTGTATCATTTGATAGTCAACTATGAGCTATGGAGAAGCAACTGCACTTCATTCATCAGCTTGTGGACGTATTGCCATGGATTCAAAAAAAATCCCAATTAACTTTGATAATTGGTCAAATGTTCCAAAATCATACAAGGAAGGTTGCTTTAATATTGTAAAGGTATATGCATACACCAAATTGTTTAGCCTTGTTCTCTTTAATTATGATCTGCTGACATATTTTTTTCTCTTTTTCAAGAATTTGTTTCATTTTCAAGCACCAAAATCAGCTACTGAGCGTTATTCTTTTCTTTCCATGTCAAGAAAATATAAGAATGGCAAGTCAAATTTGTGGAGTAGTGTTTATGATACTTCATCATCTAGAGAACAATTAATTGCTAATGTTCCTGATGGAATTCACAAAGATCAATGATCTTCATTTGTTGATTATTATCTAAGGGCAAAATATAAGGTAATTTTAACAAATATTTGTTATCATTGATTTTTTTAGCTTCTATGTTAATTAATAAATTGTTTATTTCATAGGAATTATGCAGGAAAAATACTAAAGTTAGAAAAAAGTAAAATACTCTTCATACTGGTGGGTCAAAACTTTTGTCTACAAAACAACATGAGATGTGTAACACCCCGTAGTACTCCGGTTGTTACTCATCTTGGTACTAGATTTTTCAGTGGAAGACTTATTAAAAATCCGTTTTGGAAACATAGTATAGAAATCGTGATTAAATTTTTCCAAAACATTTTCTCAAATTCTTTTCCCAGAAGTTCACATAATACGATACTGAAATGCTAGATTTAATTTAACTAATAACCCCAGGCATAACTTAATACAGAAAGCTGAATACTTTATACATAAATAACTCTTAAGTCGTACATACGGATATCCACCCATAAGGCGGTGGCACAAATACAAACTTAGTCTCAACATAGATATGATCCATCAACGGATCAACAGTACTACCGTAGTCCTATCGTACTGAAACACACGCCTAAATATGTCACACGCAAACAAGAAGATAATCTAATCCGAGTCGATAGCAGCTGCTGCTCCATCACGCGCCCATAGGAGCCTTGCTAGAAGAGGGATCTCCCCTACTAACTCCTCCTGAAATGATATTCCCCAAGAAAAGGGGT
>PYAF01003702.1:30132-72513 GCA_007407185.1 Glycine tomentella
TCTGACGCGAAAGCATATAGACTGTATAATGTTAATACTAACAAGCTGGTTGTTAGTAGAGATGTTATCTTCCATGAAAATGCAGTATGGGATTGGAAGGAAAAACAAGTTGATGATATTCAAGTCACTCAATCGAGACTTCCACCCACAAATGAAGAAGAGCCAGAACAAGTGGGAGATCAAGACTCAAGTGATGATGGAGATTCTCCTCCATTGAGTACAAGAAGGCTAAGTGACATCTACGAAAATTGCAACTTCATGGTTGTTGAGCCTTCAACATTTGAAGAAGCAGCAAAATATGATGTTTGGAGACAAACAATGAAGGAGGAAATACATATGATCGAGAAAAATGATACTTGGGAGTTGATCGATCAACCACAAGGAAGAAAGATTGTTGGCCTGAAGTGGATCTACAAAACAAAAGTCAATCCAGATGGCAAAGTCCAAAAGCACAAAGCGAGACTTGTTGCAAAAGGGTTCACTCAAAAACCCGGGATTGATTTCTTTGAGACATTCTCTCTCATCGCAAGGATGGGAACCATAAGAACCATAATTTCTCTTGCAGCGCAGAAGCAATGGAGAATCTATCAACTTGATGTCAAGTTGGCATTCCTGAATGGAAAGCTAGAAGAAGAAATCTATGTCGAGCAACCAGAAGGGTTTTTGGTGAAAGGGGGAGAAAACAAAGTCTACAGGCTAAAGAAAGCTCTTTATGGGCTAAAGCAAGCTCCAAGAACTTGGTACAAGGAGATTGACAATTATTTCCTCAAAAATGAATTTTCTAAAAGCAAGAGCGAAGCCACATTATATGTGAAGAAAGATGAAGGTAATATCCTTATTTGCTCTCTCTATGTTGATGATTTGATCTTCACAGGCAGCAATGGAAGAATGATGAAGAATTTCAAAGAAGATATGATGAAGACATATGAGATGATGGACTTGGGACTTCTACACTATTTCTTGGGCATTGAAGTTTCTCAAGGAGTTGAAGGAATATTCATCTCTCAACAAAAGTACACAAAAAGCATACTTGAGAAGTTCAACATGTCGAATTGCAATCCAATATCCACACCCTTAGACACGAACGAGAAATTGAAGCTAAATGATGGAGCGAAGAAAGTGGATCGCACTCTCTACAAAAGCTTGGTTGGGAGTCTAATGTACTTAACCAATACAAGGCCGGACATCATGTTCGCTACAAGTCTACTCTTAAGATTTTCACACCAGCCAAGTAAGATACACTTTGGTGTTGCGAAGAGAGTGTTAAGATACTTGCAAGGTATGCGAGATTATGGCATCTTCTATAAAGCCGGAGCATATTCAAATTTAATTGCCTACTCGGATAGTGATCTTGGTGGATGTGTAGAAGACTCAAAGAGTACTACAGGCTATGCATTTATGTTCGGATCAAGCATATGTGCATGGATATCAAAGAAGCAAAATACGGTATCCTTATCCACTGCAGAAGCGGAATACATTGCAGCAGCAAAGACAACTTGTCAAGCTATGTGGATGCAAAGAATTCTTGAAGATATTGGTGAACATCAACAAGGAGGAACTGTCCTATTTTGCGACAACACCGCCGCCAATGATATCATCAAAAATAAAGTGAGTAATGAAAGGTCAAAGCACATTAAAATTAAGTACTATTTCATTCGGGAAGCTCACGAGAATGGATATATCAAATTAAAGCATTGCAAGCCAGAAGACCAATTAGCAGATATCTTTACCAAGCCACTTCCAAGACAGAGATTCTGCAATCTACGAGAACACATCGAAGTCCTCAAGCAAATGCATTAAGGTAGAGTGTTGGAATTAATGCATTTACTTACATCTGTCATGAATATTCTAGAGAAGCCTACTTCTTGGATATTCTAGAGAATTCTATATTTTCCTACACTTGATGATTCTAGAGAACTCTATATTTCTCATGTACTTGATGATTCTAGAATATGATAGAAAATGAGCCACTAGAGTAGAAGATTCTAGGTTCTCTATTTTCTAAATAAATCTAGATGCATCCATGGACTAGTATAAATAGCCATGAGATCCTAGCATTTGTAACTACCAACAACAACATCAACAACAACTTCTAATCATTTCTTCTAATACATTCTTAAACTCTGCAGTAGCAACTCATTCCATAAAAATAATTCTGTACATCTCTTCCTCTCCTGAAAAATATTTCCTACAAAAATAATCCAACACAAAATTTATACCAAATCCTGTACCTTTGGTCTTTTTGACAGAGGCATCAAGGTTGCATTTAATATTTAATTAAATCTTGATTATCCTGGGTGGAAACATTCTAAAGGTTGATCAATATCATGCAAAAGCTGACACTGTTTCAATTACTCTTTCAAATGTTATGTTTATACTATGTTTGAAATGTATGTATTTTTTTATGTTTGAAATAAAGCCCTTAATCACATACTTAATTATATTAATCACATGAGATTATGTTTAGATGATTAAGAGTTGAGTTTTCGATTTAGTTCTAAAAAAATTAACTAATAATTTTTTAATATAATTCAAGTGTACGTAAGTAATTGGTGCAGGTGTGATATAAATACAGAAATGAGAAATAGAAGTTGTTACTCGTGTAAGTAATAGGTGTTGGAACATGTATATAAACAGTAACGGTTACATATGTTTTTAATTATTAATAAATTTTTATTTTATGTTGAGTTTTTTAATAAAATAATATTTTTATTTTTTTGATTGTTATTTTATTTTAGACCAAATAATAAAAAATAAAAAATTATTAAAAAGTAAATATAAAATTTATTAATTAATTATGGACTAAAAATAAATGTTAAAGATTAAAAATAAATGCATCCAAGGAGGGGACAAATGATGCAAAGGAGGAAACTAATATCCCTTCAAAAGTTGTTGCAATAGTAATAGATAAACCTATAGAAGCACATGTTTTTATGCTGCTTCACAAGGAAAGGTGGACTATTTGAGCATAAAATGGAAAAGGATAGTGTGGAAATCTTGTGTTTATGCAATCACATTGGTAATGGTGATTGCAATGCTTCTTGGTGTAAATATGGCATGGGCTGCAATTGCAGCTGCAATAACTTTGGAGGTTCTGGCCGGATTTCAAAGATGCAGGGCCAAGCATAGACAAGGTAAAACTTATATAATAGAATTTTTTGTACAAATCTCCTTTTATTGTTATTATACTGCCAATTGAACTTCGAACAATCTCTTACAGTGTTTTATTCTTCTTGGAACAGGTCTCTTATTAATTGTTGATATTCTTCTGTGGAATGTTTATCACAGTATATGGCCCAAAATATAAAGTGAATCGGGCCACAAATTAAAATATAGCCCAATAATTAAATCCAATGGCAACAAAAAAAAACACTAACAATACATTTTCTACCATACTTTTTTTAACACATTTTATTATATTTTAATGATTATTAAAATTATAAAATTATATGTAGAACTCATTAAATAAAACATGAGAACCACAAAAAATTATAATTTCTAATGAATTATAGTTAATATTAGAAATTACAATAAATATACCAAGAAAGTTTAGGATTTTTACAATAAATATACCAAAGAAGTTTAGGATGTTTAGCTCAGTTAAATTAGGAGAGTGCATAAATTATAAATTGTTGTAATTTTTTTATATTTTTTTAGAAGCATTGTCTATAAATATATAGAGAACAGAGATAGCACTCAAAAAATGTTATATAATAGTAAAAATAAAAACTATTATTTATAGATGATTTTGGCGTAGTGAAAAGAAAAATTAAAAAGAAGAGATGGCTGGGTTAGTGAGGGGGACAGTATCCTCAGGTTTTCGTCAACAGCATCTATGAAAAAGAAAGTGACCAAATAAAAGTAAGCAGAATGAACTATAAGCCCATTTCAGCTAAGAATGAACGAAACCAGGGAGGAGCTTTGACCCTAATAAGGAAAAAAAAAAAAAAAAAACAAGCAGAGAAATGAGATTATTATAGTAACATGAATATAAGAGGGCATCTTATCCTTAAGCTCTGGACACACATTAGGAAGCTGCATTCATTGTTGGTTCATAAAGATAATTTACCTTAAAAAATTTGAGAAATAGAATTCTGATTGTAATTATTCACATCTTTTTCTTTTTCTTTTCACCATGGCTTTCATCACATATCTATTTTTTGCTTTTTTATTATTTATTTTCATCACTTAGTTATCATAGTTATGCTTTCTATTTTCTGTCCAAATAATAAATAAATAGAAAAAATAAGTACTTGCAATCAATCTTAGTTGGATTATTATTTTGAAGTCTAATTAATTATATTAATTTATTACCTATGTGTCTTAAATTTGTATTAACAAATAATTTTTTTTGAAAAAATGAATATTTTTAATTCATCAAGAATGATTTTAATAAATGAAACAAAAAACATCAAATTGTATTGTAATAAATAGCTACAAATTAAATAATTAGTCATCGTATTGTATATCACTACAGTCAATAATATTTAAATTCACTTTCTTTAATATGTGGTTTTAACATTACAAAAACAAATAATATTGTATTCCAAATAATTAATATTTAAATTTCACATGCAAGTTAGCTTTATCATAACATGCACTATATTTGAGATTGATTGCAAACATGTAGCTGATTGTATCAATGAAAAAAGATCCATGAACAATGAGCTTGGGAAGATATGATCATCAACAGCTGCATTAGGAAACTCAATATCTTTTACAAAACTTTTCAGTTAAGTTTGGGTGTAAACAAGTCAATCAAGTTGTCCATAAATTATTGAGGGTTTCTAGATTTTAGGTTCACCAATATGTTTTCGATTATTCTAACTTGTATTCACTTTAATTATAATTTTGGATGAAATAATATAAGTGATTTTTAGTATACAAAAATGTGGTTGAATTCATTAATGGTGTGCATGACATTTGTCACATTTTTTACTAGAGGGCTTTTATCTTTTCTTTTTTTAATTAAACATATAAGTAATACATTTTCAAGATGATCTGACAATGTATTGTCATTATTATCGTTGTAATGCATATTTATGGTAATTATTACTATAAAATCGCATTATAAACCAAAGAGTTGTCATAATAATAAAAAATTAATATTTCATAAAATATAATAAATCAATTATCTATTATATAAATCAAAATTCAATTATAATTTAATAATGTAATTAACTTATTAATTTAATCATAATGTATATTTATTATAATCACCTTAATTACTATAATCAATAAAATGTAAACAAAAACTAATAATAAATATGGTGATGTTACATATCATTTATTTATGTGGTAAAACATTCTTTTACAATAATAATAATAATAATAATTAATATAATATCTATCATATAATTTAAATTCTAATATTTTTTATTTTTCTTAATGATATAAAAAACATATTAAATGAGAATATTATTCATTATCGGAAACAGAAATTATAAATCTAACTACTAAATTATATTTATATTTTTTAATAAACATAAAATTATATTCAAATGATAAAGATTAAAAGAAAAATTCACATATTTTGATTATACGACAATTAACTAACTTTCAAAAATATAGCTGTCATATTTTTTAAAATGAAAATTATTGTCGATACGCTGGTGTGTGTATATAAAGGGGGGGTGTGTGTGTGTGTATATATATAAAGAGTTTTTTTGTCCATAATTGTAATGGCATGGCATTGAATTTGAACATAGGAAGTAGACACGTGCATGGTTATGACTTATGTGTAGGGCATTGGACCCCACAATTATAAGAAAGGAAATGTGGGGCCATGGCACGTGGGAGGGTGCCTTAAGGACCTAAGGAGCCACCCGTGGAATGTCCAATTCATCTCCCCTTGCCTTATTCGTAAGTTAGCAATTGCAACCAACTAGCTAAGATTATATATATATATATATATATATATATATATATATATATATGTTATTGTGCCTTTGTCACATTGCTTAATTCTTTATTATTTCAATTTGCATATATACTCAATTCTTGATATTATTTTGTGTCTCTTTTCGCAATCAAACTCCTGCTCTCATAATCATGTATCCAAGATTAATAAGAGCATGTGCACTCATCCTTGTTTAACTATACCTATGTCATACACTAAAGTTTATGGAAAGTGTCTCCTTTCCTCCTTCAACAACACTATTGCAATATCTGTTTATGATAGACTTATGAATTCAATTATATTGAGGAGTGAATTTGTTATAAACTAATTTTATAATTTAAATCAATTAATACAAAATTATTTTATTTTAATCACTAATTTTGAGTTTAAATTCTAGATATCTAATTACTTTAAATGTTTAAAAAAAACATAATTTTATTGTTTATAATAATCTTACCGATCAACTTTAGTAAGATTGTCTCATAAAAAAAATAGATGTGAAATGTACTAAAACAAAAATATGAAGAAAGAAAATCATAATAAAAATAAAACACTATAATTGATTTTGTAAGAGAAAGTAACATCTTTCTTTTTTTTTCCCGTATTGCATCCAAACTCAATAAAATAACTTAACATGATTGTGTGACAAATTTAAGGAACAAAATGGCACCAATTTTAGGCACATTTGACGCCTCAATTGAATTCGAAGCAAACATCATGTAAGATTGTATCATCATGTACTAGAGCATGGAAGATTGCTTGCGTAACACCCTTAAACTCACAACCTCTATCGATAGTGGAATTTCCATATGCAGCATTATTAACATTAACCTTGAATAACCTATGGTGGTTTCTAACCCTGATACAACAAAAATAGCATGCCCTTGATTGAGATAATGTGTCCCCTTGCGAAAGCTAGTATACTTCTAATTATAACTTCTTTCAATTCGGTTCCATAAAATTATAGATAGCTAATTAAACAGCTAAGTGCAAAATTTCTCATTATCTCATTCTTTAAGCTTTTGCGTACCAAATATGCCAAATCCATATGATATATCTTCTACAAGTAACCTTGCTTAACTTGGAATTGGAAGCTTCATTAGAAATTTGCCAATTTGTATAACAACTCACTCTCAAGATTTGGTCCTAAAAATCTTCGATTTCCAAGTTCCACATGATAAACAGATATAGTAAACACACTATAATGACACTATTAGTAGCTATATATATATATATGTGTGTGTGTGTGTGTGTGAAGAAAAAAAAAACACCACCGCGCAAATTAATGATTTCAGCATGTGATAGGAAATCGTTTCTAACGGGGAACTCTTTCCACTCTGAATTTTTCCATGAACCAGCCAACTTTTTATATTTATCTTGGTGAAAGGAATTCGAACTTTGAAGCTTTATGTTTGGAAATTAAAAAGAGAATAAAGAAGAATACACACAAATGAAAAGAACTAAGATAGATATATTAAAAGATAGAGTAAATTGTAGTCCTCTCTTAGAAGAGATGTGAGTATTATACTATCATCATCTCTGGTGTTAAAATATACAATACATTTAACTTAATAAAAAATTATAGAAACTTAACATTGTTAAAAAAAATCCATCCTTTAAAATATGCATGCTAGTATTATAGGATCCATTTTATGTTAAAATATAGAATAAATGACATATTTTTTTCCCTAAGAAATGAGAGTATTACACTTATCTCCTCTTATATTAAAATAAAATGTATAGTTTACTCCATTTAATTTAATACTAGTAGTAAATATTCTTTAAAAGAGTTTAAAAAATATTTTAATTAAAAATACTAAAATAAATATGCATTAATTTTTTCAATAATTACATTTTATTTATTAATACATTTTTAATATATAGAGATTCATTTTAAAAGTTTTTTTAGAAGAGACTCACTTAAAAAGTTATACATTTAATATCGTAAATTATCATTAAATTAATTAAATTCCATAAATATATTTAATTTAGAAAATATAGGATATGCATTAACTATGTAAATAATTTTTACATTATTATCTAATTACAAACCATCAAGTGTAGTATAAGCCTGCTGATTTTGATAATAACTACCTTGGACAAGGTCATATCCATTAAACTTTTACACTAAATGATTAAAAAGTTGTACCTGCAAAGATAATTTTTAATTAATTGACAATGTAAAAACTTTTATAATACCATAGTAAAATCATTAAAATTTATATTTAATAAAATTAATTTTTATATTATTATTAAAAATAGTGGTATACATTATATTTAATAAATATAATAACTAATGCTATGAAAATATAATTTTTTTATATATTTATAAAAATATTACATTAATAACATTAATTTAATACTACCTTAATACTTGTTTGTTAATTTTATTTTACTTATATCTATATGAGGATTAGATTTTAATAAAATAAATGGTGAAGATAAAGAGTAATTTTCTTAAGAATTATTCTTGATGTAACTTATTCCTTATTCTCTATGAAAGTATGTTAACAAAGTGTACTTACTAAAATTTGGAGTTGTCTCACGTCAGGGTGGATGTAGTCTCGTTAGGCTCCACGATCTTGTACGTCTAGTGGTGACATGCAAAACAAATGACTCCGACAATCAAGTAAGTAAGTGAGTTAGTTGAAAATGAAATATGAAAAGGATGAGATAGAACATGATACTCAGAGTGGAGTAGGAGTTGTGGATCCTTGTTTGTAAGGGTTGTTATAGTGGTGTAACAACCCTTGTAGATAATTACTAGCTTGTAGATAATAGCTAGTAGATAAGTTGTGGCTTATAGATAATTGCTATTAGATAATTTGTAACTTGTAGATAATCCAATGGATTATAGATAATCAATTAATTATAGATAATTAAGTACATGTCACTTGATAAGGAGATTGTAACATTATCAGTAGTATTCAAATAATGAGGTATTAGAGATAACTTGTTCGGTCCAGTAGCCCGGCTGCTAAGGGCGAGGTGTTTGTGCTCCTGTGTCAGGATTGACGTGCGTATTGGAACGACAAGTCACTTGTCACGTGTATTTATTGGACCCTGGACAATACATAAACTATAGCTTAAATAAAATTTTAAGATAATTTCTGTTAATATACTCCTAATAAGACGAACATACAATCATGAATGTTTTTACTTTTGTGGACAGCAACAAAGTTGCCCATTCTCTTGCTTCTTTAGCTTTTGATATTATTGAATGATACTAAGTAGAAGAAGTGTCACATCAATTGGACCTTATTATTCAGAATGATGTATCTAGTTTTGCTTCTGATGATTAATAAAAACCCAAACTTTGCATAAAAAAATGTACTCCTAAAAAAAATGGACACATGTTAACAAACTTCATAATTAATAGCTAATGTGCACATTTATCTTTTAGAAAATTACATCTTGATTGTATTTTAAGATGATAGATTATAATTTTTTTAAAGATAATCATAATAATGACTTATTAATGTATTCCTTGTCAACCATGGTTGTTTGTTACCGTCGACCACCGTGTGTCATTGTTATCCATGACAACTTTTCTAATGGACCTTAGATCTGGCTCACCTTCACATGATTTTATTTTCCGGCAACTGTCTTTGTTTCCTGACGACACATTCTCTTCTCCAGTGTGATTTCTCTCATCGTGTAGTGGTTGTCACTACCATTACCACCATACCCGTGTCACTGTTACCGGAAAAACCCATTATGTCCTAGCACCATCAGAGTTGCCACACGCTGCCACCTTCTCTCTGATCAAATATCTCTTTCTTCGGCATATCTACTTCTCTTCAGTGTGCTTTGGCAACACTCACTACCACCACTATGTTTGTCCCAGTATGGCGAGTTCGACCATCTAGTTAGTCATCGTTATTGCCACCAGAACCACCGCGTTGGTCGTTGAAACCACGACATTGGTCGTCAGAGCCTGACTATTTCTAGTTGTTTTTCATCTGCACAGTTCATTTTTGTTGTCATTGTCTTCTAATTTCATCTTGAAGATCATTGTTGGCACTGTTTTCAGTCCATTTATCACAAATGTGGTTGGCTCATTATAAAAAAAAAGAGTCATACGTAGCTCTTCTATCTACTTAAACCTCTTCTTTTGGCTTTTGTTCTTCGCTTGCTATAGTACTATGGCGTGTTCTAGTTCTGTTTTAGGCCTCACCTTGTTTATTTGCCCTTTGTTTTGTTACAAGCAACAACATTGTTACCAAGCCAAAGGGTACCTATTGTTTTGGCTTAAAGTCCTTCCTCAAAAAGCATTGCTCAGTTTGGTATGGTTTTGAATGTCACCAAATCCACCACTCTCTTATTTGCTTGCAAAGTCCCATTTTTGTGTTCATCTTCATGATTGTCATCTCTGTTTACAACACCATGTCCTCCTTATATTTCTTTGGTTTGTCATTGTTGTGAAGCTCCTTTGTCAAGCACTCATGTTCATGTCATCCATTGTTGTCCCCTCCATTCATCAAGAAGGTCTTAAGTGTTAATATTACAAAAAAATTCTCCAAGTCTTGTCATTTCACTCTCTTAGGTTTGATTGTTTATTTGAGGTTATTCCTCCTTGGAGATAAATTCAAGATGTTGTGGTTTATTGGTGTTTTCCTATTGCAAGCTTTTGTCCATGGTGCTTAAGCAATATGTTAAGCTTATGTCATGGATGGTTAAGCATTGAGATGTTATGCTTCTGTCCATGGTGGTTAAGCGTTGTGGCAAACTTCTGTCATGGATGATTAAGCATTTATACGTGTTACTTCTACCTTTTTAGGTGGTTAAGCATGTTTACTTTTATCTTGAGTGGTTAAGCATCATGTCAAGCTTCTACTCTTGATGGTTAAGCTTTATTGTTTATGTCTTTTAGGTGGTCAAGTATGTATGCTTTTGTTAAGTGGTTAAGCCTTGGGTTATTAGGATTTGGTTAAAATTAGCATCCTACTCTTAAGACAATTTTATGATTTTTCTAAAAATTTAGACTAACTATAGGTACACCAAAAGTTGGCCTGCATCTAGCTTTAAATCCTCGCTAAAAGGTTGTTGCTAATTAGTGACATTTTATAATATTTTTGGGAGCTATCATAGCTATTGATTGAAACTATTGTTCAAAATTAGGAACAAATTTGTCTTCTTGCTTATAGGAATTTGGTCTGAGACTTATTCACTTTTAAAGTTTTTCTCCTTCCCAAGGGTGTATTATACGGGAATTGAATCCAGGTCATTTCTACAAACTCAACGTGTGTTGTCAATTAAGCTACACTCATTGTTATTGTTATTGTTGTTGTTGTTATTATTATTATTATTACCACCACCACGTTGGTGGGTGTTGTCACGATTATTAATATCATTATGCTTAGACTTAATCATACAATTGGTCCCTTAATTATATTTTAAGATTTAATTTGGTCTCTTAATTATTAAAAGATTCAATTTGGTCCCTCAATTATTTAAAGCACTTCAATTGAGTCTCTCAATTATTTAAAAGTTCAATTAAGTCCTTTAATTATTTAAAACGTTACAATTATGCCCTTTTGTTAGGCATGGCAGTGGGACCCGAATCCGTGGGTACCCACCCGAATCTGCCCCGATTTTAACGGGGAAAAACAGAATTTTTCGGGTTCAAGTTCGGGTTCGGGTTTTCCCCGGTAGCCAAAAGCGGGGGCGGAGACGAGTATGGGGTTACTGATAACCGCCCCACCCCCGCCCCCGTCCCGTAATAAATAATATTAAAAAAATAAAAAATATTATTTTCTAATTTTTAATTGAATTAATTGATTTTGTTTTGTAATTTTAAAATTAAGATCTCATATTTTAAATGTGGGTTTGTTATTATTATTATTTTGTTACTTAATTAACTTTTTGTCCAATTTTCAATAAAAAAAGTTATATTATTTTTTATTTTTAAATTTTAATCAAATAGCGGGAAGGAGACGGGGCGGGGAAAACCCGATCCCCAACAGGGACGGGGATGAGGATGGATTTTAAAATCCGATAGAGATCGGGGGCGGGGGCGGGGAGCGGGTTTGGGGGTGGGAGCGAGGACGGGGAATACAATATCCGCCCACGTCCCGTTCCGTTGCCATGCCTACCTTTTGTAAATGAAATATATAAATTTTTATATTTTTGAATAACTGAGGGATCCAATTGAACTTTTTTTAAAACTAATTAAAAAAATTGGTTGAATTTTTTAACAATTAAGAAATTCAATTAAACTTTTTTAAATAATTAAAAGAATTTATTGAATATTTTAATAATTGAGTAACCTAATTAAATTTTTAATTATAATTAAATCAACACTTATATAATTAAGTCTTATGCTTATTGCTAAGAATTAGCAAGAGGATACGACCCTAAAGAGAAACTAAGGCCAGGGGCGGAGCTAAATTATTTAATTAAGTTGGGGTGGCCAAATTAAAGAAGATTTTTTTTTTGTATTTTATTATGTTCAAAATTTTAAATGTTTATCAATAATTACTTTATAAATTTATAATTATGATAATTTAAATATTTAAGGTCACATGCCAGACTATTTTATAAATACGGTTGGTTAAAAAAAGTAAATCAAAGTTTAAAATTTTGTAGACACTTACTCACATGTTTTACATATTAAAACATGTTTACTTAATTTAAAAATAATTCTAGTTTAACTAATATCAACACAATTAAAAAATATTTGCAAGCCGCACTACAATACATGTATACTTAAAAAAAGTTATTTCTTCATAAGTCAAGAGATTTCAAGCATAAAATTACTATTTTAAGTAATAAGTTAATGCATTATTGTTCTTATTGTTTTCCTCTTCATATATATTTCTTTATATTATTATATTGTAAATTTTTGTTTATAAAAAACATAGCTTTTATCAAATACAACTACAATATTGAGCAACCTTTCATAAAATCTCTTATCAATTCTAGAAGAAAGCCCGGATAACAAAAGGTCCTTCAGCTCATTAAGTAATATGCCACAGTTTATGCCAACCTATAAAATAAAAGTTTTACGGGTTAAATAAAATTAATTGGAGAATTTTTATTATCAAAACAAGTAACCAATCCAGTTCACACTAGTTTTGTTGTATAAACAATTTCTTCTTGATACATGTTCAGAGCATGTCTAATATGAATATTTAAACGAATTGTTTAAAGTTAAGCAACATTACTAAAAAAAATCATTGGAGCTGATGACTTAATTGGTAGTGCATTGCTTATATAAGTAATTATTGTTTATATAAACAATCGATACTAATTGATTATAACCAAAAAGAATAGTTTTTTCAATCCCTAACAATTTTAAGATTGAAATAAATTTTTGTGTAAAGTTCTTAAATCTATGTAACATTGTAGGGCCCATAAATTTAAGATAAGTAATTTATTTAAACAATCATGCATTGTAGATGTTCTCACACTCTATAACTTTTCTTTCCTTTTTGGCAAAGTATAGCATAAAGAGAAATGAAAACTTTGTTTTGGGGAAGCAACTCCACCTCTGACTAAGGTCTAACTAGAGACCAGCCCACCTTTGTGTTATAGAAAAGAATGTAGGGATGAAGTCTAAGTTTAGCAGCCAAAAAATATAAGAAGGGAGAAATTAGAAAGGAGTGAATTGAAGGAGATTCGTAAGGATGATTGTTGTCATTGCTCGCATCCCTTGTAGAGGGAAGCTAATTTTGAGGTAAGGGATAACGTGTTCTCTCTTATAGTCTCCTTTTCACTTATATGAATGACAATGAGCCATGGATAGTTCGCATAATTTTAGGTTTATGTTTCTTGACCTTCGACGGGTTATGAATATCTCAACATAGTTGATTGAGTTAATTAATTGATTGGGTAATGATGATTGGTCTGCTATCATGTTTTCCCCTTTTTAATGTTCTTGTGAAATTAGGGATTGAGATTTAAGAATGATTGAATGATTGATAAATTGATTGGTATGCTCACTTTGGTAATTTCATAAAGTATAGGAGTGAATTTTCATAGTTAGATGTAATATGGTGTTAATATTGGTGTAGAAAAGAGTTGTGAAATTGTGTAATATGGTCTAATTTTAAATGTTTCAATTGAAATTCTTTCATTTTCAAAAATTTGTATTTAGATAAAGAAATTAAATTTCTTCATTTTCAAAATTTTGTATTTAGATACATAAATTGAATTTATTCATTTTCAAATTCGTATATGATAAATAATTGTAGAAGTACTTTTTTATTACAAAATTACATAAAAAAAAAACCTCCACTCACATAAGATAAATTTCCCCATTTAAAACACCTACTATTTAATTTTCAAGTCACCAAGTTATCACCAACTAGTAAAAACTTCCCTTTTCCTAAGTTATATCATCCATGAGTATAACCATATAAAAAAGGCCCGTAAATCACATATGCATAATTATGCAGCTGACAAAAAATTTCACAAAAATTGTTTAAAATTATAAGTGTTACAACAAAATGTGAATAAAAATAATAATAATAACCTCATCAACATTGACATTAGTTGTTATTAAACCAAGTTGAGCCTTCCCACTAAAGACAATTTGAGCATAAGCATTATATCTCAAACCTCCTGTTATGCTGATAGAAATATTTCGTTGATCTATTTTCACATGATAAACAAAGAGTTTCCTCAAAGCGAGAGTGAGAAGTCTCAACATGATTTTTTAGACAACGTTCCTTGATATCTCTCGTTTGCAAATCAAATTTGCTATGAGTTGATGGACAAACTATGCACCCATCCGAAAGGAATTGCAAAAGATAATTGGATTTGCAAATATGGTGACTAAATCATTAACTATTTAACCCAATAGCCAATTGATGAATGAGGTGATGTGACGTGGGTGACCTTGGCATTTAGCAAGCCTTCAATGTATGCGCCTTCAGCAAGGGACCTATTCTCATGCCGTCCTAAATTATCACGCGCCACTTCCCCTTCGACAGCGCCGCTAAAGGCACCACTGGAACCTAGTTGTCATCGGACGCCAACGAATCCTCTACCATTGAAACTTGAACTACCTTACATGTGAGTTGCGAAACGGAACGACAAAGGAGAGAGTGGTGGGGTGTGAGCGTCTATAGAAGAAGATAATTTCATTTTTTCACGTTTCAGAAAGAAATTAAAATTTTACATTTTTAATTATTTAAAATTATATTTTAAAAATTTAAATTCTTCATATATATAAACATCAAAACAATAAATTTTAAATTAAAGAATTTCAAATTTATGATAAATTAATTTTTTCAGTTAAAATTTTCTATCCAAATATATCTTCAAATTAAAGTTCCATCATTCAATGTCGATATCTGTTGAGTAACCTCATGTTACAAATAATTACGTAGCAATGTCCATGTTCGTAATAATAAAAACAATGATAAAAAAGTGTAACCCAAGAATCTGTTCCGAAATAATCTCCAATACATTATAATATTTGTAGTGTTGTGCCTTTGTAATAATTTTCCAACAGCAAAAAATGTAATAAACACAATGTAATAATTAGGTTCATAATTTTTAATTATTTTATGTGCAATTTGTTAATTAAATAATAATTATTAACTATTAAGAATCAACGCTCAAAAGACCCTCTTCTTCGATGTCTTAGCACGGAGAAAAAAAGTCTGTCTCTCTCTCTCTCTCTCCTTCTTCCGTACGCGATCTCTTTCACTATCTTCAAATTCCCAATTTTTCACCACACACCACTGCAAACCCTTCTGCATTTTCTCGCATTTTGGGTTTCTGGGTTTTTTTTTCCCTCTTGGGGGTTCTGAGTGATTCAGAAAAAAACATTTCCCCCCCTTTTTTTTGCGTACTCAGATTTGAGCTGAATACCACAGTGTGGGGTTGAACTCAGATTCACGGTGTGGAACAATTCGAAGTAAGTTTCTACCTTTATTGCATTTTGGGTTTGTTCTAATTTCAGTGAACGATGATCAAGTTGGTTTAGTTTGGCTCTTTTTTTAGTGTTCAGTGTTATGTGTTGGTGGATGAGTGGATCTGTGTTTTGATGTGATTGTTTTTAACAATGGGGTGGTGGTTTCACTTGGGGTTATGAGAAATTTTGGTGTAGTAAAGGGTGTGAAGTTCAAAGTTTGATTTTTTTCCCTACTTTTTAAGTGGGGTTAGGAATCTGGGTATAGGAACACACAAAAAGAAATACATACATGGATATTAGTTTGATTGGGAGATGGGTTTCTAATGTTTTGGGTATCTATGTACAAATTTTTATGGTTTTAATATTTTCATATGCACTATTTTTCTTTTATTTTTTAGGTTAGAACTTTGCAGTTGGGATATATTAAAAGTTGTTTTTGGAAGTTGAAAAATGAGGAGTTTGAGCTGATGTGAAGTAGTGGATGTTATTGTCTTACTAATACTTTCAAGTCTTGGGGAGTTTAAGAATCTACATACAAGAGTTGTACAGGAAATGATGTCACATTGCATTAGTTTATGTTGATTGGGATTAAGAAGGTGAGAGGTGTTTACACTTTACTGTACTGCACTGCACTGACACTGTAGTAGGTTTTTGGCTTGGGATTCTGCGGCCCAAGGGTTAGCTGATGGAATTGTTGATTTTTATTATTCTTAGTTAATAAAAAGTCGTGATGGATTTATGATGTTTCTCTTACCATATTCTGTTTGACCAACTTATTGAAAAAGGTAGATAACTAGTTATAGCATAAACTAGTGAATTGTTTAATTGTTAGTGTATGGTGTATGCTATTATTGCATCTTTCTGCAATATACCGTTTAGGATGGTATTGTCATAGGCTTACTGATTAAGAATAGATGCACGTGTAGAAGAATTTGGATACAATATATAGGCATAAGGTTGTGACAAACATGCATCTTTTCTAGCGGTTGAATGTATGTGATGTTCTCTGTTGCAGGGTTTTAGCAGCCATTTTCAGTCACTAATTTCTGTCTCTGACTCTGAAGTACTGCTTTTGGAATTATTGGATTCTTCATTTGGTGAGGGTTTTGGAAGGATCATAGTGCTTATAACTCCACCAACTGATGTGAAATGATAGATATTTCGAACTATTAATGGGATTCGTTTAAGCAACTTGTTTGCCACATTGCAATATATAAAATACAAATATGCCTTCATGGTGGGGGAAATCATCGTCAACCAAGAAGAAAGCAAATAAGGAAAGTTTTATCGATGCATTTCACCGAAAATTTAAAATCCCATCTGAAGGTAAACCAAGCAGTAGATCTGGAGGATCTCGTAGACATTGCAATGACTCAATTTCAGAGAAAGGGGCTCAGTCTCCTCCTGAATCAAGATCTCCTTCGCCTTCCAAAGTGGGAAGGTGTCAAAGCTTTGTTGACAGGCCTCATGCCCAGCCACTACCACTTCCTGGCCTGCACCCATCAAATATAAGCCGAGCAGATTCTGAAATTAGCATACCATCATCTAGAGCAAGACATGAAAAGGGCTCCAAACCATCATTGTTTCTTCCACTACCAAAACCAGCGTGCATGCGTGGTAGGTTGAACCCTGCTGAATTGGATGGAGATTTGGTCACTGATTCAGTCTCTAGTGAGAGCTCTGCTGATAGTGATGAACCAGAGGACTCTCGCAATCGTAGTCCTCTGGCAACTGACTGTGAAACTGGGACTAGAACTGCTGCAGGCAGTCCCTCCAGGTATACTCTACAAGAATTCAAGATAATGTGCTTCAGGATTGCATATTTTGTTGCATATGCATGCCTAGGTTAAATATTGTTAGAGAATAGAGATGTAATTTGGAATATAAAACCATTAATGTGCCTTCACCTAAAAGCTTAAGCTTTTGGGATAGATGGTTCCTGGCATGGTATCAAAGCCTGTCAGTTCAATATTTGCTGTTCCCATTCTTTAAAAAGTCGAATTTCAGCACATGGTAGGTGGACCAGTGCATTATCTACACCATGGGCTCTTATCCGAGGGTGTATTAGAGATATAATGTGAAATCATTCATGTATCTTCACCTAAATTTTAAGCTTTTGAGATAGTTGGTTCATGACATTGTTGATTACTTGCAAATAATTTACTTTACTCATTTTGGATGTTGGCCTTTTTATGAAGCTTGATGCTCAAGGATCAATCAACTAGTGTTTCCCAAATAAACTCAAGGGAAGCCAAAAAACCGGCAAACATTCTGGGTAATCATACGTCTTCTACTTCACCAAAACGTAGGCCCTTGAGCAACCATGTTACGAATCTGCAGATTCCTCCTCATGGTGCCTTCTGCAGTGCGCCTGACAGTTCAAGATCAAGTCCATCAAGAAGTCCATTGAGAGCATTTGGCACAGAACAGGTGTTGAACTCTGCTTTTTGGGCCGGAAAGCCATATCCAGAGGTCAATTTTGGTGGATCTGGCCACTGCTCAAGTCCTGGTTCTGGTCACAATTCTGGGCATAATTCAATGGGAGGGGACATGTCAGGGCAGTTATTTTGGCAACCTAGCAGGGGTAGCCCAGAGTATTCCCCCGTACCTAGTCCCAGAATGACTAGCCCTGGTCCAAGCTCTAGAATTCAGAGTGGAGCTGTTACACCTATTCATCCAAGAGCTGGGGGAACACCCAATGAATCACAAATAGGAAGGGTTGATGATGTAAAACCACAGAGTCATCGATTACCCCTTCCTCCCTTAGCAGTTACCAATACTTTGCCTTTCTCTCATTCAAATTCTGCCGCAACTTCTCCATCTATGCCAAGAAGTCCAGGAAGAGCAGATAATCCAATTAGCCCTGGATCACGTTGGAAAAAAGGAAAGCTGCTTGGCAGAGGCACATTTGGACATGTCTATGTTGGCTTTAATAAGTATGTGCTTGTGACCAAAAGTTCTTGATTATATTATGAAGAAATCCTTTTTATACTTTTAAATCCATTAGTGTATACATCTTATAAATTTTTTGGTTAAAATGTTGTCATGTGTAGGGAAAGTGGTGAAATGTGTGCTATGAAAGAGGTAACTCTGTTTTCAGATGATGCCAAATCTAAAGAAAGTGCTAAGCAATTAATGCAGGTAAATTGATTTCCTTTTTGACATTTGAAATTTTTTGTGGGACTGAATTATCCTTATTCTTTGTGCACAATGTTAGTATCTATTTCTGTTTCAAATTTAGTGTAGCTTTCAAATCTAACTCCTAGATTCTGGCAGGAAATTACCTTGTTGAGCCGGTTACGACATCCAAATATAGTGCAGTATTATGGTTCTGAAACAGTAAGCTCTCCATTTCCTGTTTCTTTCTCATTCTCATGTTTTTATTAGCTGTTTGTGAGTGATCATGATTTATTTTGGGATTTATCTGCAGACTGCCAATTTCTAATGCTTGCATGATCAAATAGTTACAAGATTATTAGTTGCTGGTGGTTTACATTTTTACTTGTCATCTCATCATAATATTAGAAACTTGTTTACAGTATTTTTCTTCTCAGTCTGCTTATAGAAACTGCTGAATCATCCCTTAAACAGGTAGGTGACAAGCTTTACATATATCTGGAGTACGTTGCTGGAGGCTCCATATATAAACTTCTTCAAGAATATGGACAATTTGGTGAACTAGCAATTCGTAGTTTTACTCAACAAATTTTGTCAGGACTTGCTTATTTACATGCTAAAAATACTGTCCACAGGTAAACAGAGTCACTTCATTTTTAAAACTTTAAATTTTACTGCTGCCTCATAATGATTAATTTTTTATACTTCAGAGTCCTGCTATATATATCACTTACATTGCATTTCTTGTAAAGGGACATCAAAGGAGCAAATATACTGGTAGATACTAATGGCCGGGTTAAGTTGGCAGACTTTGGCATGGCAAAGCATGTAAGCTTGGAGATAAAAGTTTGCATTTAAGCTAATTGTAGGATATGAAAATTGGTTTCTGTTGCTTAGTGAAATTATGAATAAAGGTTTAAAAATAACTAATTCACTGACTCAAGGGAGTTGCTATTTCCAATTCAGTGGGTTTTATTCATGTTCCTTTCTCATTTTTTTTCCCTTCCTTTATTGGAGGATATCTTTCATGTCCCAACTCCTACCAGTTTATCATGTATAACTTCAATTCGAGAAAAGATCACCATGAATCCAAAAGACAAATGGCAACATTAGGTTCTTTTGGTTTTATTGAGTTCATGAGATATTGTTTTCCTGCATAATTGCCATTTGATATCACATCTGGTATGAATAATCATAAGGTTGCATGATCTATCCCGTTTCCCCAAATATTAACTTGCATATTTTGCAGATAACAGGGCAATCATGTCCATTATCATTCAAGGGAAGCCCCTATTGGATGGCTCCTGAGGTTGTAATATTTTCTCTGTTACTTTCAGTTCTTTATAGATTCAATTACATATTGGTTTTGTGACTTGATGGCTTTGCATTCTGATTTTTCAGGTTATAAAAAACTCTAATGGCTGCAACCTAGCTGTTGATATATGGAGCCTTGGATGCACAGTTTTGGAAATGGCTACAACTAAACCTCCTTGGAGTCAGTATGAAGGGGTTTGTAAATTATATCAATATATTGGAATTTGAAACTTGTAGTTAGTTTTTTCTTTTTTCCTATTATTTATGTAGTTTGTTCTTTTCATCTATAAAATACTGATGCTATTTCTTGTATTAATATGTGCCCTGACTTGATGTATTGTTGTCTTTGCATGTTAACAGGTTGCTGCCATGTTCAAGATTGGTAATAGCAAGGAACTCCCAACAATCCCAGATCATCTCTCTTGTGAAGGAAAGGATTTTGTTAGGAAATGCCTACAACGTAATCCACACAATCGCCCTTCTGCCAGTGAATTATTGGACCACCCTTTTGTAAAATGTGCTGCACCTTTAGAAAGACCTATTCTGGGTACTGAGTCTCCTTCAGACCCAGCAGCATCAGGGATCACACAAGGAGCTACAGCTTCGGTGGGGAAGTTATTTCAAACATAAAGCTTAGAAAAAGTTTTGTTTCTATTTCTATATTCTTAGTTGGGATAGCCAGTTTGTCTTGCATTGCATATCATGCTTTTGTGTCAAATATTTGCACTTCCTTATGGCCTTATTCCTCCTGCAAATGATAGGAATAAATTAGGAAGCCATCTGCTCTGCTACATGAAATGTCACGAGAATTTTGTGCAATTCATGCATTCAAAATCCTTTTGATTGATGAACCATTTTTCTGGCTGTGTATTTTGTATAGACTACAGCATTAGAATTCATTCTCTTGGAAAGACAAACTATTGAATCTATTGGAGACCATAATATTGGGGAACAAAGGCATGATATTTATTCTCATCCCTTGTCCATATATATTGCCATAGAAATTTTTACATAATTTTCTTAGGCAGCATGATGGATGCAGATGGAATGGGAAAGGACACTAGCTTGAGCCAGATTCATTGTTGAGGAATTTAGAACAGATCAAAGGTTCTAGGTTTAGAACCCCCTCAGCTCTGAAATCCACTGGATTACAAAGAAATTTATAATATTTATCGATGAAAAATAATTTCTATACCATTTTTACAGATAGTGACCTTTATATAGACATGATAAAACTTGATTGACTCTTCTAGGACTTCCCAATTTATATTGTAATTTACCATCATAATTACCTTTATTATCTAAAATAAGTTTTCATAAAATCCAAAAAACAAATTCCTAAAAAAAAATTCTAAAATATTCAAAATGAAACATCACTAAAATATAATTGACCTTTCTTTGTCCTGCATCAATGAATTTTCTGTTTTGATGTCATGACTGGCTGTATAAAACTGATCTTTGAAGTTTTTTTTTTTCCCAGTATCTTTCAATTCTAAGATACTGGAAAATTTTGCCTGTATAATGGAATGATCTTTGAAGTTATTTTTCTTTTATTGTTTCTCCTCTACCCTCTTGTAATTATTGTGGAAATTTAATTCATCTGTGATAAATTTTCAGGGCATTGGACAAGGAAGGAATTCATCTAAGTTGGATTCAGATCGACTTTCTCTTCATTCTTCTAGGTTTTTGAAAACTAATCCTCATGCAAGGTCTCTCTCTCTCTCTCTCTCTCTCTCTCTCACACACACACACATACACACACACACACACACACACACACACACACACACACACACAAGGTTGCTGACACTGCCAATGGTGGTCTGAAATTAATTCATTTTTCTCCAGTGAAATCCATATTCCAAGGAATATATCTTGCCCTGTCTCACCCATTGGAAGCCCACTTTTGAGGCCAAGATCGCCACAACACATGAATGGGCGAATGTCTCCCTCTCCTATATCTAGCCCTCGGACTGCTTCTGGTGCATCCACGCCTCTCAATGGTGGTAGTGGTGCCATTCCATTTAGTAATCACTTAGTTTACATTCAAGAGGGTCTTGGAAACTTGCCAAAGTCTTCAAATGGTGTCTACATTAGTGGCCCTGCTGCTCATCATGACTTGAATATTGACATTTTTCGAGGAATGCAACAGACATCTCACATTACATCAGAACTGGTTCCAAGTGAAAGTGATGTTCTGGGGAAGCAGTTTGCACGGTCTCCTCATAATGAGCCGTATGATGTTCAATCAGTCTTGGCTGACCGTGTTTGCCGGCAGCTGCTGGGAGATAATGTGAAAATTAACCCATCCCTTGATCTAAGTCCCAACTCTTTGCTCAGCCGGGCTAATGGTTTATGACATGGTGCATTTTCCTTGGTCCACTTTTTGAGCTAGTCTTTGATGTTTGTCAGAATGATCCATTTATTGTTCTATTTGCTGAGGAAGTAATTGTAAAATAAGGAGCCAAAGCATAGGAGAATCGATGTAATAAATTTTGATCTAAGAATAGAGGAGCTGGGGCACATAATTCCATTTTGCATGGCTTCAGGCTCAGGCTTGTGGACTTCAGAACCTTTCAGTGGAGCTGCCAAACTAAGCCTTAGGATGAAACTTCCTGACATTTGATTTGTCTATATCAACTGAAGGCTGCAAAAAGAGGAGCTTATGTTTGTATGTAGAATTTTCAAGATGCAGCATCAGTGCATGAGCTTGGATATCTCTCTGGTGCCTAAGATATGAGAAATGGTAGGATTAATGTTAATATTAACTCAAGGAATGAGTTTTTCTAATCATATGTATGCAGTTCCATCAGTTAAAGAATTCATGCAATGACAACTGTATCTTTTAGAACATCATATAGATGCCAAAAAAAATATGAAATTGGTACAAAATTTAGCTTCTAGACTATTTTTTGGGAGGTGATATTGGTGTACAGAATATGGGAGACTGTATTGTGATTCTGCATTTATTGATGGGAAGCCAAGGATTTGTGGAACCTATACATCTCTTGATTGCATGCTCAGATGTATTACTGTCATTATATACCCTTCTGCTGGATTTATTTTGTACATTATTATTTGAAGTAAAAAATTGAAGATATATGATTTGTGATCCTCTCAAGTGGTTTATACAGTGCTTATCTGATGGGGTCAACCTTTCTATTATTTATTGTTTTTTCCTCGAGTAATTCATGCATGAGCACAATGCTTATAGGGACAATCAATCAATATGAGAAGATGTATTAAAATGAACATAAAGTCTGTTGAAATTTGTGTTGAAATTATTTTATTAGCTTGAACTTTTGATTGGTTTATCTATATCTATTGTATTCATGCAAGAGTTTTTCCTATAAAACACTTAAGGCTGTTGGCAACTCCCACAAAGGTAGTTGGGGACTTGGGACATTAAGCAGTTTTCTGTGGCAGGTTGATCTCCATAATATATCTTTTGTTAAGTAATTGTATATTAAGCTAATGGTGAGGGGGTTTGATGGAACCCTAATTTGCGGATCTAATTTTTAGTATCAACAAACTGGGGAACCTATTTGAGACTCTAAAATTGGGGAAAATAAAAAGGAAAAAAGGGAATTAGAAAAGGAGATGGAAAGAACAATGCCACAATCTTGGAAGATTGATAAGTTAAACATAATTCGTCATAAAGAATAAAATTCTTTGATAAGAACCTAAGGTTTCACACAAGAACTAAGAGATACTCTCGTAATTGTGTCTAATATGAAATTTCATCAAAAATTGCCAAGAAAGTGTTTAAGCAGTCTATTTATACCTCCTACTAATAAACTAAATTAGGCCCAAGGTCCAATAAATAATCTAATAATTAAAAGACTTGAAAATAATAATAAAAGGTCATGACAACCCATTACAAGTCGAAAAATAGACCCAAAATACAATTAAAAAAAATAAATCATATTCTAAAAGTTGACTAAATTTATGAGCTTTGCTTCTTCTTTTTCCTCCATGTGAGAATTTAGTCTCTGGTTGAGCTCTTCTTGAAATCTCTTACTCCTTGCTCTAGTGATTGGTCCATCCATGTTGAGTCCACCCATGTCAAACTCTTCCTCCTTGGATAGTCCTCTATCATTACCTCATTCTTGGGAAAAATTTGCCCTCAAATTGATGTCAAAAGTACCTACATCACAAAGAGTCAAGTTAGTACCATTAAAATGTTGCTCACACCATAGTCAAGTGGTAAATCACTTTTATATGCATTACCATTTATGCGGTCCAAAACTTTAAAAGGACCATCTCCCCTTTTTTGAAGTTTAGATTTCCTTTTGGAAGGAAATCTATTCTTCTTCAAGCGAATCCAAACCCAATCACCTGGTTTGAAAACCATCTTCTTTATGCCCTCATTGGCATATCTAGCATATTGTTCAACCTTTTTCTCAATTTGTGCTTTCACCTTCTTATGCAAACTCTTAACAGAGTTGGCTTTAGAAAGCCCATCCCTATTCATCATAGCAGAAGTGTTAGGCAAAGGTAATAAATCAAGAGGAGACAATGGATTAAAATCGTAAACTACCTCAAAGGGAGAATAAGTAGTGGTAGAGTTTACTACCTTATTATAATCAAATTCAGCACGAGGTAGGCATTCCTCTCAAGTTTTCAAATTCTTACCTACCAAGCACCTTAGAAGTTGAGATAAAGTTTGATTTACCACCTCCGTTTGTCCATCCGTTTGAGGATGACAAGTAGTAGAGAAAAGGAGTTTTGTGCCTAGTTTGCTCCACAAGGTCTTCCAAAAGTGGCTTAGGAACTTAGAATCTCTATCTGATACAATGCTTCTGGGTAAGCCATGTAGGCGCACCACTTCCCTAATAAATAAATCTGCCACCACACAAGCATCATCTACTTGCAGGTTATGAAGTGATCCATCTTTGAGAACCTATCAACCACAACAAGAATAGAATCCCCCCTTCTTAGATCTTGGGAGACCAAGCACAAAATCCATAGAAATGTCGATCCAAGGAGAGTAAAGAATGGGTAATGGAGTATATAATCTATGATGCATGACCTTGATTTAGTCTTTTTACACACTAAACACCTATCACAGAATTTATGCACATCATTTTTCATATGTGGCCAAAAGAAATGTTCATGCAAAATGTCCAATGTTTTAGCAACTCCAAAATGTCCCATTAAACCACCTTAATAAGCTTTTCTAATAATCAACTCACGCATGGAACTATTAGGCACACACAATATCTTATCTTTGAATAGGTAACCATCATGCCTAAAGTATCTGTTATGAGCAACCTTTTTACATAATTTAAACAAATTAGAGAAATCATCTTCCCAAGCATACAACTTTATATGGTCAAACGCAAGCATCTTAGTTTCAAGCATGGAGAGTAAAGAATACCTCCTAGAAAGGGCATCGACCACAACATTAGCCTTGTCTTGCTAATGTTTGATCACATAAAGGAATTGCTCTAGATACTCTACTCATTTGGCATGTCACTTATTGAGTTTGCCCTGGCCCTTTAAATGCTTAAGGGATTCATGATCACTATGTATCACAAATTCCTTAGGTAAAAGATAATGTTTCCAAGTTTGCAATGCTCTAATATGTGCATACATTTGTTTGTCATATGTAGAGTAGTTCATATTAGCACCCTTTAATTTTTCACTGAAGTAAGCAATGAGATGCCCTCTTGCAACAAAACAACCTTTATTTTGACATTAGATGCATCATATTCAATCTCAAATGATTTTGCAAAATTGGGTAAAGCAAGAATATGTGCATTTGTCAATTTTTCTTTCAAGATATTAAAAGCTTCTTCTTGTTCACTTCCCCACTTGAACCCCACATTTTTCTTTACAATCTCATTCAAAGTAGAAGCTAATTTGCTAAAACCTTTAACAAATCGCCTATAGAAACTAGTCAACCTATGAAAACTCCTCACCTTACTCACATTTTTAGGTGTAGGCCAATCTCTAATAGCTTTTACTTTTTCCTCATCAAATTGCACACCTTTAGAACTCAACAAACCCTAGGAACACTACTTGATTAGTGAAAAATGTGCATTTGTCCCTATTGGGCACACAAAATTTTGTTCCTAAGCACTTCCAAAACACTTCTAAGATGTTTTAGATGGTCATCAAGTGTTATGCTATATATCAAAATATCATCAAAGTAGATAACCACAAAATTTCCAATAAAGTGTCTTAAAACATGATTCATAAGTCTGATGAAAGTCCTAGGTGAATTGGTTAGCCCAAAGGGCATCACCATCCACTCATATAATCCAAACTTAGTTTTAAAAGCGATTTTCTACTCATCACCTTGTCTTATTCTAATTTGATGGTAAACACTTTTCAAATCAATTTTGGAGAAATAACTAGAACCATGCAACTATCTAACAAGTCATCAAGTCTAGGAATAAGATGTCTATACCTTACAGTGATGTTGTTGATGTCTCTACAATCAATGCACATTCTCCAAGTTCCATCCTTCTTTGGCATCAAGATGACGAGCATAACACATGGACTCAAACTTTCTTTCACCCATCCTTTTTCCATCAAGCTCTCTACTTGCCTTTGGATCTCTTTTGTCTCTTCCAGATTGCATCTATATGCTGGCTTATTTGGTAACCAAGCTCCTGGAATGAGATTAATTGGGTGCTCTATCCCTCTTAGCAGAGGTAATCCATGAGGGGTGTCTTTGGGGAAGACATCCCCAAACTCCTTCAATTATTCTTCCACACCTAGAGGCAAAGAACAAGCAATATAAGACAAACAATAATCACAAGGCATTAGTAAATACATAGGTTGTCTAGCTAACATCACTATCTTCACCTCTTTTTCTCTCATGAACAAGCTTTGTATTTTCCTCTCTTTTTGATTTTCATTTTTTTACAGTTTCACTTTTTTCTTTATCTCTACTCTTTTCTTTCTTTTCTCTCTTTCCTTGTTTCTCTATCTTTTCATCAATTTTGTTTTTCTTTTCTTTTCTCTCTTGTTCTCTTTTCACTCTCATTTTTATTTGATTCTCACAAACCTCACTTGGAGACAAAGTTGTGAGGGTAACCTTTTTCCCTTTATGTACAAATGAAAATTAGTTTGTGACATATTATGGACAACATCCCTATCATATTTCCAAGACCTTCCAAGTAAAAGATGGATAGCCTCCATAAGGACAACATCAAACAGTATCTCATCAACATATTTTCCAATGAAGAAGCATATAAAAACTTGTCTATCTACAACTAGCTCCCTATTCTCACTCAACCATTGTAGTATGTAAGGCCTAGGGTGAAGGGAAGTTTTCAAAGCAAGCTTTTCAATCAATCTTTGGCTAGCTACATTAGTGAAACTACCCCTATCAATAATCAAAGAACATATTTTTCCCATGACCATGCACCTAGTATGAAAAATATTCTCCATTTGAGTTTCATCTCTATCCTTACACACAATACCTATTAGCCTCCTAACCATCAGAAGATCACCTTCCAGGGGTTTCACATCACATTCACTTTCACTTTCACTAGAAGAACTAGAAGAACTAGAAGAAGATGCGCTAGTGATATCCCAATTACCTAACAAAACCATAGTCCCTTTTGTTAGGACATTGGGAGACAATATGACCCTTTCCCAAACACTTAAAACATTTAATAGAACTCGTTTTTTAAGAAGTGGGAGTAGGGTTAGAATTATTTTACTAAGTGAAACACCTTTCTCATGAGATTTGAATGAAGATCCTCCCTCCTTCTTGAATGTCTCCTTATCTTTCCAGAATCAAGAAAAGGATTATCCCAAAATTGAACTAAACTTGATGTAAATAACCAACAAGATACAATTTTTTTTGAAATATAGGTATGTGAAAACTAGAAGGGAAACAACTATGAATGCATAACTTTTTTTTATGCACTTTTCTTTTTTTTGCGTTGTTTTTGCTCCTCTTTTTTATCTATGCATTTTTTTGGCATGAAATTCAAAATTGTGATCAGGTATATCCAAATCTAGGCTGTAATTGAATTTTGGCTCCAAATTTGAAAAACAAATTCAGATCCAAACAACTTCAATTATCCAAATCTGAATTATAACAGAATTTTGGCTCCAAATTTGAAAAACAGATTCAAATCCTAACAAATTCAATTATCCAAATCTGGATTGTAACAAAATTTTTGCTCCAAATTTGAAAAACAAATTCATATCTAAACAACTTAAATTAAAATCTTAATGTAGACTCAATTCAAAAAAATGTGAATGTTGTCGTTCAAGATTTCAGATCTTGATGCAGGAAGTGACGCAAAAGGATGCTAATCAAGCTCTGATTACCAATTGATGGAACCCTAATTGCGGATCTAATTTTTAGCATCAACAAACTAGGGAACCTATTTGGGACTTTTTGAAATTGGGGAAAATAAAAGATAAATGAAATTAAAAAGGTGATGAAAAGAACAATGTCACAATCTTGGAAGATTGATAAGTTGAGGATGATTCGTCACAAAGAATAGAATTCTTTGATAAGAACCTAAGGTTTCACACAAGAAACAAGAGACATACTCTTTTAATTGTGTCTAATATGTTTCATCAAAAACTGCCAACAAAGTGTTTAAGGAGTCTATTTATACCTCCTACTAATAATCCTAATTAAATTTAAAGACTTGAAAATAACAATAAATGGTCATGGCAACCCATTATAAGTCCAAAAATAGGCCCAAAATACAATTAAAAACGAAAATAAATCCTATTCTAAAAGTTGGCTAAAATTTATGAACTTTGCTTCTTCTCCTCTTTCCTCCATGAGAGAATTTAGTCTTTGGCCAAGCTCTTGTTGAAATCTCTTACTCCTTGCTTTAGTGATTGGTCCATCCATGCTGAACCCGCTCAAGCCAAACTCTTTCTCTTTAGATAATTCTCTATCATTTGGATGATTTGAATAAAGTTAGATTATTCTTTAAAGGCTTAAATATATTTTATTTCTAAAAATGATTATTTTATCTAAATAAAATTTTAAGTCGTATAATTCCTTAAAATTGAAAATTTTGTGGTTTTAATCTTTATGAGAGGTTAAAATCATGATTAAAAATAATGTTATTTATAAAAACAAAAAACTGAACTCATTTTTATGGATTATATACATGTAAGTGTTAACGATGTATCTCAAGTCATGTCAAATAATGTAATCAATACAATTTTCCTTTTCAATGAATTGTGATGTTCAATCACAAATCTTTCATTTTTCATGTGCATATAAAATTTAGTGTGTTCCAGCGAATATTCATAAAATTAATTTTGAAGTGTAATTTATGTTTAAATGTTTTTATTTTAAAAGTAAGATTAGCAGTAAAAGTTAGTATAAATTTTGATTCAACGTAAAAACTCTCTAAAATTACTTCGTCTAGATCAATTTCTCATTGTGAAATCAAACATGAACTTTTACTTAAAATAACATTAATTAATTTTTCAACATGATTCTAGTAAGCCAACATGAAGCCATTCTCAGTCATCTAACATATCAAGATACCAAAGTACTACAGGACATACCAAAAAGGATGATATGAACAACCTTGTTAATGTAAGCGAATACGTTCAGCAATAACATAACAGTCAAATCCCACAGAGCATGCAACATATTCCATTATTTATTTAATCCCCAAATGGGTACATTGCAAATAAAGTTGTGCTACTTTTTATTTATT
Source organism: Glycine tomentella (assembly GCA_007407185.1). Lineage (NCBI taxonomy): Eukaryota > Viridiplantae > Streptophyta > Magnoliopsida > Fabales > Fabaceae > Glycine > Glycine tomentella. The sequence continues at coordinate 59,993 of PYAF01003702.1, forward strand.
TATAATTATTATTGGAAAAATTGCGTTACTTGTATGCTACGTGATTCTGCCGGTTAATTATCTTGTGCCAATTTATCTTGATTGTGACACAAATCATTAGTTAATTTAAATTGGAGAATAATACGATACATATAGATACAACTATACAAGTCAAATTAGTTGGAAGTTAATTTCCTTATTAAATAGTATAGTTATAGTTTGTTGCTTCTTTCTCTCTCTTGACTGTCATGTCGTGAGATTATTAAATCCTAGTTGGAAGATATTTGTCTGAATTACAACAGAAAAATGACAACATAGAAAAAAGTAAAAAACTGTTACAAAATCACAATCAAATATATATCTTAGGTACTAGAAGTGCAGTTTATGTAGAGGCAAAATCAGATTACAAGTATCTCTAAATTTGTGATTGTAAACTAAGCATATATTCCTCTGTACAAGGGAAAAAGGTAAATGTCAAGTGAATGTTTAATGGATCATTAATATGTTTGAAAACTTTCACTAGATATTAGTCCCTACTCCTTAGGTAACATAATATCAAGATTTAACCAAATTAGAGCTATACTCCCACAGTTTCCGTGCCAACTCTGGATCAGATGCTTGTGAACTTGCTTCAGCCAAGTTACTATCCGCAAAGTAGCAGCCAGTCAACCCTTTAACTTGTGGATGCAATGCAACATAACATGTGGTTGCTGCTCCCTATGTTAAAAAGAAAGAAGCAAAACTATATCAAGTGTGTATGAGTCTTTTTTATTTTTTTTATTTTTTTATTTTTTTTACCATTTTATAGGTACGAAGTATCCATCAACTTATAACTAATCTTAGTCGAAGAATCTAACTGACTACTTAATGATATCTCTTCTCTCAATTACATTTTTTTCTATTTACCAAACTCTCAATCGTGAAACTTTATTTAAGGGATTTGAACTCAATTCTACTTGAACTAACGTGATATTGGCCAAGTGTGTATAAGTTGATAGATTATTTAAATACTTATAAAATTGAATAGAAGACTGTTAGAAATAAGTTAAAAGAACTTATTTTGATAAGTTTATATTAATAGGCTCATTAAAATAAATTACGAGCTTATAGGAGTTGTATGCCATTATCATTTGTAGCTTATAAGCCCTTCCCAAATTTCCTTGAACTTATTTACCAGGAAACTATCCTGGATGAAACTAGACAAACCTCAGCAAAATTTTTCAAGTGTAAATTCTTTAACAAGGAGAGTTTTGTGACGACAAAATACAGCTTACCTCATCCAATATATCTCTCCACCTTTATTTATTAATTATTTCAAATAAGTAATCATGGCTGACCTCATCTAGTGAATTAAGGATTTCTAGTCGTATTTCAAATAAGTAATCACTTTACCTGCTGTATATTTTTCATCGCATATTTACCAAGTATACCAACAAACACTGCATAAGAATATGAGCAAGCTGTCAATATAACAAGCTAAACAACTACAGGCATATCATCAGATCCAAAGAAGAAAAAAATAAAACACCATCAAATCGGATATATTTTGTGTTGCGTCATTTCCTTGCATTTTCTCCACTGTTTCAGGGCACCATTTCTATCTCAGTTTGTGATTGATTAGCATAAATACCAATAAAATCCAATTTAGCTATTAAATAAATCTGGAAGCAACAGGGTTAAAGCATAAGGTCTCAGAACTCTTTATATAGAACCAACATACTCTCACGTGTGAACACAACCCCCAGTTTCTATGCTATTGGTAAGTAGTAACATATAGTTTCAGATGGTGATTTTGATTCAATCTGTGTTAGGATCTAAAATCCTACCGTCTATCAAAATGAGTACAATATTGTTGATTTCCCTTCCTTGGCTTTAAATATATAGAAGTTTTAATTACTAATATACTATGAGTATGTGACCAATTTCTAAATTGGTACCTTTAAAGGGAAATCCTAGTGCAACAGGTTCCCACTAGGAGAGGTTTATTGAGGGTAAGTGTGTACAACTTTACACCTAGCAAGTGGAGAGATCATGTCCTCGATTTGAAACCATGACTTGTATATCACAAGACAAGAGGAACCTACCTTTACACCAAGTGTCACCCACAAATACTCCTAATGAGGTCCTTGGAATCACTGAATTTTCTACTTTTTTGCCACCATCAAGCAAGGCTGAGTGAAGCACCCTAGTGTGCCAACAATCGGGACATTGACTCTTAGCAACGGTGCACTATAGGGACTCGAGTATTATGGAGTGCTTCAGTGCGTATCACTCCATTAGTTAAGCCCTGTCAGAGTGTTAGTTATAGCTGTTAGAGAAGTTTTTAGTTAGTTGGCTCTCTGATAAGAGTAGCAGTATAAATAGAGATAACAATGTAATTGAAAACCAGACGGTCGAATCCTTGGGAACAATTTTTGTAATTTATTTCCATCTTCTTTAGGAACCCACTGTTCCAAAAAGAGACTAGAATGTAATAAAGATTTCTTCTTTCTTTTATTTGTTCCATGCTGTCATGCTAGGTTCCTAACAGTCATATCGGCACAGTTTTTTTACCTAAGAACCAAATTAATTGATGCTTGACAAAGGGTAATGATGGATATGGATACCTAATTAGAAATGTTTTATAATCTTTTGACTTAGTTCGAAAGATTTTAACCTTCGGGGACAAACTAAAAATCCAAGTAAAACTATAGGGGACCAAAAATGTAATATAACCTGTATAATGTCGTATGTAGTTTTTCATGTACAAATATTTTTTTTTAAATAAAACACCGAAGAAGAAAGGAATTACCCTCCATTAAACTGTGATAACGAAATAGATTGGTGGCAATTGGTCCTGGGCTAACTGAGTTTGCAGTTATGTTTGTGCCCTCCTCCTGCTACAAGAAAACATCAAGTAGAAATATGACTGTTCTGTTCTATGTTGCTTTAACTTTTTGACAATGAAAATATTCTCAGTCATAGGAAGATTCTTTTTCAAAATAACAGAAACAGATGCAGCTTGTGATTTGTACAAACCTCATAGATGGGCTAAATGCTAGCAGTATTGGAATATGATTCAAGTCTTACCTTAACTAACAAGCTCATGGATATACACGAATAATTTGATATCTGAGTAAACTATCATCCACCACATCTTATTTAGTGTATGATATCTTGACCTATCTACATAACTAATTCTTATTCAGGGATTTCACATAAGGCACCAAACTTCTGATTTACCATGTACATCATAATAGATTCCCCCCAAAATCATCCACATGAATTTGAGTTTGGGTTGTGATAAATTTGCAATCATATATACTCTTTTGAGTAGATAATTTATTACATGGAACAAACAATTCACGGGGCCTAGTGCACAAGGCTCCCTCCATTTTGAGATTTGAGGTTTGAGATAAGCAGAGGCTGCTTCTGTGACTAGAATCCGCAGCCACCAGATCACAAAGTAGCAATCTTATTGTTATGCCACACCTAACTAATGTACCACAGTAATCACTAACAGGCTTTGTAGAACGTTCTTGCTAAAAACAGAATGTCTAGAAGAAAAATGTTGCCTAACCAAAGAAGGTAAATGGTCTTCTAGCATAAGAAGCATCAGGAAAATCCTCTTAATTTGTTTCTTAAATATAAAAGCTATATTTGACAAGACATTTCAGCTAGCTTCTAGCTTTTTTTACTAGCTGAAATGCTCATTTGGTTATTTGGTAAACAATTTTTTTTTAGTAGCTTCTAGTGTTTTTTGAAACGCACTTGAAGTAGCGCTTTTTGAAACACTAGCTTCTAGCTTTTTTATATTTTCTTCCCTTTTTATCCTTACTATATATATCAAATTTCCTGTTTATCCTTTTTAAATAAATTATGATTTTATTTTTTTCAGTCATTTTACACTTTTCAATTACTTCAACAGCTAGTTTTACTGAATACTTATAATATAAAGCTAGCTTTTCAACTAGTTTTGCCGAACATAGCCAAAAACAAAGAGTCCAGATCAACAAGATCATCCCTACTTTTCAAGGTCCAAGCAACCTGACAAAAAAGCTCATAACATAAAATTCGTCTCCCTATATATCACAATACAGTTTACAGATGCTGTCTAAACAAAAATGTACTGCATGACAGTTTGAGTGTGCCAGAAATAACCCTTACAAGCTGAACTCAACCTTCTCATCATAAGTATCCTCATTACCCTCAAAATCATCACAATCCTAGCATACTGTAAGAGATATTACGATTACGACGCCTTCCACATAAAAGTTGCACTCTTATTTCTGGTCATTATCAGAGTGATATGAAATAAGAATTTTAATTTTCCAAAGGTAACTCTTTTATCAACAAACAACACCCTCAGGAAAATATCTTACAAACCCCAATTCCAGTTGAACCACTCACAACAATTTGCTTTACATAAACAAATTGCATCTCACAAACTGTTGGTGTCAGTAGACCACCTCTACAACCAAATCCTGATAAGCTGGATTTGTCCCCTGTTTCCCTGTTCTCATGTTTCCTTTATTTTGCAGGGGTAGATAAAACAGCACAACACATACAGAAACAGACTACTAGCAGATATAACATATACTCAATAACCTCAAATAAGTCATCACCTTTAGCAGTCTTGCGAGCTCATTGGCATGCAACACATTAGCAAGCTTTGACTGCCCATATGCAGACAAACTGTTATACCTGTTCATTGATAAGAAAATGAAAATATCAATCACTTAATGCTTGGATGGAGGGGTTTGGAGTGAAAGGTTAGTTTTTTTAATTCAACTTAACCTAATTAACTTAATATTTTGTTACTTGATCATTTTTAAAATAGAAAGAATAAAATGAAATATTACTGTGTAACCTTCTGATCATTCTTTATTCATTTCTGTTATGAATAATAAGAGTGAGAAGCCGGTGATGTGGAGAGTGTACTCATGTAGAAATAAGTAGGGAGGTTAGTTAGTTAAAACGAGAATAGTGGAGTGCTAGCAGCAGGTTGAGATATATATAACCTGTGCTCTGTTATGAGAAGGGGGGTGAGAGGAAATAAGTAAGAGAAGGGAAAAGTCCCTTGTGAAGAGAATGATCTCTTGTGATTGTACATTCATTCTTCAGAAATAAATAAAGAAGTATTATTCAGTACCTTTTGTGTGTGAAAGAATTATTCAGGATCTAGTGTGTGTGTGTAATTGGATTAATTTTGAAAAACCAACCTATCAATTGGTCCGACCTGCTCGGCAATCATGGGTTCTGGGGACACAAGAATCGTAGCATTGGAGGGTTCTTTGGAATCTTTTAAACAGCAAACGGGCGAATCTTTCGAAATTCTTAGGAAGGAGATCAGCGACGCTTTGGCCAAGATTACTATCAAGTTTGAAGGAATAGAAGATTTTTGTGCGTCTATTCAAGGAAAGCGGGGCAAATCCAGTTCTGAGGAATCAGAGTATAATAACCGTGAAGAGAGAAGCGATGGAGCTAGTATGGGATGTAACGGAGACCGCTTATGGTCCAAGAAATTACACTTACCCACTTTTGAAGGAAACGATCCCATCAATTGAATTTCCAGAGCAGAGAAGTTTTTCGAGCTTCATGATACTAACGCTTCAGAGAGGTTACAGTTTGCATATGTTAGCATGGAAGGACCAGCCATTCACTAGTATCGCCTTCTCAAACAAGATCATCCTGATCTTGATTGGAATTTTTTTTACAGAAGCTATGATTCGACATTTCAGCGATAGAACCTTAGGCGAGATTTATGGACGAATTCCGTCGTTACGGCAAACGGGCACCGTGGACGAATACATTCAAGAATTCGAAGTTTTAATATGTCAAGTGCCGGAAGTGGGACAGAGGTTTAGACTGGGATATTTTCTGGCGGGGTTACAACTGGACATCAGAGCTATGGTGTGTCCACACAACCCTCGAGATTTGGAGACAGCCATGGATGTCGTACGGGACGTGGAGTGCAGGGGATAACGAAAGATGTTCACGCAAAAAAGTTTTGGTGGAGGAAACCGTGGATTTGGGGCATCAACCATCAATCTTGGGTCGCAGGGATCGGGTCTAACGTCTCAAGCCACTGGATATCGATCTAGTATCGCGACACCAGGTGAGAAAACCATAAACTCATATCGGGCTCCGTCGGTGGGGTCTAATGTCAATGGTAGAGTCTCTACAGCGCCGACGAGATCCAGAGGCACTCGCCAATTACCTTATGAGGAATACTGCAGGAGGAGGGATGCCAAATTATGCTTCCAATGTGGATTACCTTACGGCCCAACGCATCGCTGTCAAGAGAAGAGTTTGAGGGTGATTATTCTAGGTAAGCGAGAACAAGTAGAAGATGACTATGGCAACAGTGACCAAGAAGGAGGGACGGTCACCAGTACGGATAAATATCCAGACATTTCAGGGGACTTACAATGGATGGATCTGTCATTACATTCAATTGGAGGGATGACTCAACCTCATACAATGAAATTCCGAGCAGCCATTAATTTTGTAAGCTTAGAATTGGTCAAACGTTTAGGATTAGTATCGTCTTCCACACCTTCTTTTGGGGTTCGTTTGGGAGACTGCCAGAAACAGAAGTCATAGGGATGTTGCAATAAATTAAAGATTAAAGGACATGGCTTCACCATTGTTAGTGATTTTTACATGTTTGATTTGGGAGGTGTAGATGTGATTCTCGGTGTGCAATGGTTGCAAACTTTAGGTGAAGTTCAAGTAAATTGGCGCACCCAGCAAATGTCTTTTGATCAACAGGGGCAGCAGGTTTGTATTAAGGGAGACCCGATTTTATCCCAAGCAATAGTTTCTGCGGGGTCTTTACAAAAAACAAAGGGCGTGGAAGGGGTGGCTGTCATTTTCATGTGTTGTGCAGAGGGAAATCAGGAGGTATCTCTAGAGGAAGAATTTAGAAATTTATCAGAACTTCAAAATCAACAATTGAGTGGGCTTCTGGATAAATTCTCTACAGTTTTCAAGGAACCTACGGGTTTACCTCCGATTCGAGATGTTAATCATAGAATTCCAATTAAAGGGGGGTCTGAACCGGTAAACGTGCGCCCTTATCGATATGCCCACTTACAGAAAAATGAAATTGAAACTAAGGTGAATGAAATGTTGAAGGTAGGAATTATCCGTCCAAGTAATAGTCCTTATTTAAGCCCTGTAATCCTTGTAAAGAAAAAGGATGGAAGTTGGCGCCTATGTGTAGATTACCGAGCTCTCAATAAGATTACAATTCCAGACAAATTTCCTATACCCGTGATTGAGGAACTTTTGGATGAGTTACATGGTTCTCAGTTTTTCTCCAAAATTGATCTCAAAGCTGGGTATAATCAAATTCGTATGGCAGAGGGCGATGTCTCTAAAACAGCTTTTCGCACGCATCAAGGACATTTCGAATATCTGGTAATGCCTTTCGGCCTTACAAATGCTCCTGCAACTTTTCAATGCGCAATGAATAACAACTTTCAGCCATTTCTGTGCGAGTTTGTGCTGGTATTCTTTGACGACATTTTAATTTATAGCAAGACTTGGGAAGAACATCTACAGCATGTAGAAGTAGTTTTATCGGTTCTGCGTCAACACAATTTCTTTGCAAATCGTTCTAAATGTGCTTTCGGCCAGTTACAAATTAATTACTTGGGCCATTTAATATCGGCTGAAGGAGTGGCCGTTAATCCTACCAAGGTTCAATGCATGCTTCAATGGCCCAAGCCTAAAACTATCTCAGGGATAAGAGGATTTTTGGGCCTTACGGGCTATTATCACAGGTTCATTCGAGATTACAGGAAGAAGGCCAAACCTCTAACGGATTTGCTAAAGAAAGGAAATTTTGGGTGGCATGAGAAAGCAACAGTGGCTTTTGAGACCCTAAAATTGGCTATGACTAAATCTTCGGTACTGGCATTACCTGACTTCACTCAACCTTTCGTCATTGAATGTGATGCGTCATGCAGAGGTATTGGTGCAGTGTTGTCTCAGAATAAACACCCAATAGCGTTTTTCAGCAAAGGATTGAGCCCAGCTTCTTTATCTAAATTGGTTTATGAGAAGGAGTTAATGGCACTAGTGTTAGCTATTCAACATTGGCGACCATATTTGTTAGGGCATCATTTCTCGGTGTACACAGATCAGCGTAGCCTTAAATTTCTATTGGAACAAAGCATACTACGCAGGCCCAACAGAATTGGTTAGCAAAGTTGCTGGGTTATGAATTTGATATTTACTATAAGGTAGGGGCTAATAATAAGGTGGCTGATGCCTTATCGCGTCGGGAGGAGGAGGAGGAGATGGAACTTTCAGTGATATCTTGTCCTTTTTGGTTGGAAGCTGACTCAGTAGATAATGAAGTCAGAAATGATCCATTGTTACAAAAAATTAATTCTGATCTGGAAAAGGATCCAGAGTCAAGTCCTGCGTATTCATTGGAGAATGGGTGTTTATATTACAAAGGGTGGTTAGTATTATCGTCATCATCTAAATGGATCCCAGTATTTTTGAATGAGTTTCATGCTTCAATTACTGGAGGACACTCGGGAGTGTTTCGTACTTATCATCGTATGGCTCAATCTTTATTTTGGATGGGCATGAAGCGTACAAATACTGATTTTGTTGCGGCTTGTTTGGTATGTCAGAGAAACAAGTACTTGACAACGTCTCCAGCAGGTCTTATACAACCTTTGCCAATACCAAATGCTATTTGGGAAGAGTTGAGCATGGACTTCATCACTGGCCTTCCTAGTTGTCGAGGGTATAACACGATTTTAGTAGTGGTTGATCGACTTAGTAAGTATGCGCATTTCATCTGTATCAAACACCCTTATACAACTAAAATTATTGCAGAGGTTTTTGTTAGTGAGGTGGTGCGCCTTCATGGCATTCCTATTTCAATTGTGAGTGATCGTGACCCAACATTCATTAGCAATTTTTGGAAGGAATTGTTTCGGCTGCAAGGAACAGTTTTGAAATTCAGTACAGCTTATCATCCACAAACGGATGGACAGACGGAAGTTTTGAATAGAATTTTGGAGACGTATTTACGTTGTTTTTGTTGCGAGCAACCAAAAGAATGGGATTTTTCTTCCTTGGGCAGAATTCTGGTATAATACCAGTTATCAATCTGCGGCTAACACAACCCCTTTTCAGACAGTTTACGGTCGTGCACCTCCTGTTTTTTCTAGATTTATTCCGGGTGAAACTTTAATAGATTCAGTGGCTCAGGATTTACTTAGTCGTGATGAAGCATTAAAACAATTAAAGTTTCATTTGGCTCGTGCTCAGGATCATATGAGGCATAAAGCTGATAGTCATAGAAGTGAGTCGCCTATTGGGGTGGATGATTGGGTGTATTTAAAAATAAGACCGCATATGCAGAAATCTTTGGGGGGGGGGGGGGGAAATTAAACCCAAAGTTAGCAGCTAGATATTGTGGTCCTTTTCAGGTCATTAAAAAGGTTGGTCAGGTCGCATTCCAGTTAAAATTGCCGAGTGAATCTCGTTTACATCCAGGGTTCCATGTTTCACAATTGAAACGAGCTATTGGTGATCAAGCTTTAGAACCAGTGTTGCCAGAAAACTTGGAGGTTGATAGTGAGGCATATGTTCCAGTGGCTATTTTGGATAGAAGACAGGTGATTTCTCAAGGGGAATCTGTGGAGCAGATATTGGTTCAGTGGCAGGGTTTACCTAGGGAGGAAGCTTCTTGGGAGTCTTTGGTTTTTATTCAGCAGCAATTTCCTTTTACCAACCTTGAGGACAGGGTTCAGGTTGAGGAGGGAGGTATTGTTACGAATAATAAGAGTGAGAAGCCGGTGATGTGGAGAGTGTACTCGTAGGGATGTTAGTTAGTTAAAACGAGAATAGTGGAGTGCTGGCAGCAGGTTGAGATATATATAACCTGTGCTCTGTTATGAGAAGGGGGGTGAGAGGAAATAAGTAAGAGAAGGGAAAAGTCCCTTGTGAAGAGAATTATCTCTTGTGATTGTACATTCATTCTTCAGAAATAAATAAAGAAGTATTATTCAGTACCTTTTGTGTGTGAAAGAATTATTCAGGATCTAGTGTGTGTGTGTAATTGGATTAATTTTGAAAAACCAACCTATCAATTTCCATAAACTTTTTTTAATTCCTTACATTTAAAATTTAAAAATTAAACCCTCCCTTCCCTTTCCCTCCAAACCTCTCCATCCCAACATATTTTAGTTTCAGAAGCAATTTGTAATTACCAATGAAACGGGGTGAGCTGAGGGGAATTCATAAAGTTAAAAACTGTTGGCAGTAAATATATAGTTGACTGTACTAAATTTTATACCATTGAGCGTATTGTTACCCTGATTTATCATTGATTTTATCAAATCTAATCCCTTCAGGATATGATAATTTATGACGTCTTGATGAGACATTTACAACCCTTCCCTCCTTCCTCTGTTCAATAGCAGTCCGTTTCATTGTTTCAAGCAATAAGTTTGTCAAAAGGAAATGACCTGCAAGAAGAGACCCTTATATCTCAAATTCCCTTATAAAAGCAATAATGTAAAATTGTTCTTGTATACAACTCAATGATTATAAATTAAAAAATTCCAATTATGATTTACCAAAAAGAAAATACAAAACAAGAATTGAAATTGATAGAATTTAAAAATTCATAAATTTCAAAGTATCAAATGTAGATATCGAAGTATCCTCAGCATCTTTTTACACAACACGATCTATCAAATCTGTGCATGAGTGTGTATTGTCTTTGGACAGTTTAAGATAAAATCTCACCTATGTGGTTTGTTGCAAACTGTAATTCTATATTGTCTTTTGAAAGCTTGAACGGTGTTGCCATGATTCCTGCATTATTACTTTGAACCAAAAAAGAAACAAATAATTTTCAATGCAAACAACAGCATACATTGAAATTCACAATCTAGCTTGTTTCAAGTGAAAAGCAGTTTGGTGAATGATTAATGTCACAGAGAACACCAAAACTTCCATTCACAAAGTACATATTACACGAGCAAGAAGAGAAGTATCTGCAGTAACATACACGAGTATATTCAGAGGAAGACCACGAGAATTGAATTGCGATGCAAATTTCCTCACTGATTCTATTGAACTTAGGTCCAGCTCCATCATGTCAATTTTTGCAGTCGTGTTATCTCTTAATATTGTTTCCTTGATCTCCTCACCAGCTGTCATATTTCTGATCCCCATGACAACATGGACACCACGCAATGCAAGTGCACGTGCAGTTTCAACACCAATACCACTTGTTGCCCCTGCAGCAACATGCAGCACACAATGAAGATAAGTCATTTGCACCAAAAACACAGAAAAAGACAAACATTACCAGAATCAAATTGAGCACTGTGATGAATTAATTCCACCAATATATATCCCCCCAAATCTACAACAACATACTTGACATACATACCTAAGTATAATCTAGCCAACAAGCAACCATAACAATAGCAATTGATCGAAATACATTAACTTTTCCTCCTTCTTCACAACCACAATTGCAGCTGCAACATCAAGGTTTCCGGGGTCCAGTCACAACTACAATTGTGGCCGCAGTAGCTGCATTTGTGCTCAATTTGGATTGCAACAAAACTACATCCGCAACTGCAATTTAAAACCTCATTGACAAATAGCATAAAGCACTAGCACTCATTAAAATAAAAGCAAAACAATGCATGCATGTCTCAAAGGTAAGTGTGAAGTCTTGTGCAATAATCATCAAGAAAGAATAAAAAAAGGACATAGCATTTCATATTCCTCCTTAATATTCTCATTCCTACTAAAACAAAATTCTCAAACTAAGGTTTGAAATATATACCCTTTCAAATAAAGTTAACATTTTTAACATGAAGGGGAATTTCCCATCTCATAAGAACAAGACACCAATCATGAGTAAATTAAGGGTATTACAGAACAAATAAAGGAGACCTATTTTCCATCAAAAGTCAACCTGTAACAATGGCAGTGAGGTCAGTGCCATCAATTCCCTGAGTAACTTCCTCAGCAGTAGAGGAAGCTGAGAATCCAGAAGGCCCTTTTCTTCCCAACCACCACATTTTTTTTCTCTTATCTTCGTCCAAAGTAAAGCTCACACATCGGAATTGGGTGAGTATCACATTATTCTCACTTTAAAATCCTACTTTGCAAAATCGCGTTCATTTTGATTTGTTAATGTTAATTTGTTTTGAAGCATTTGTAATTTATTGATGTTAATAAAGAACAAAGTAAATGATGTTGAATAATTCTAAATTTTCCATCTTTCTTAAGTATTGAAAATTCTTTATATTTCCAAAATATTAATTTTTTATATTTAACATTTTTATTAAAAATTAAAATAATTGTAAGAATAAGAAACACTAACATTACTCAAATGAGATTTTATTTAATTAAAGAGTACATATTGTTTGTGCATAGGTGGGTAGAACCGAATATAATTATTAATAATTAGAGAAATATTAGCAATACAAATTTTAATATGTTCTTGAGGCATCTCTTTTATTAGATATAATTTAGTTAAATCTTTTGAAATATGCAGGTTC
>PYAF01003702.1:82183-132224 GCA_007407185.1 Glycine tomentella
CCTCCTTTGGTGTTTGTTGGTAGCCTTCAAGAAGTGTTCTTGAGTCTTGACAAGAAGTGGTGTGGATCAACATTAGAGGGCTTGTATCTTCAAGCCTATCCTTGATCATCAAATTTCGAATATAAACAAGGTAACATCTATGTCCTAAAGAATGATTCTTGTGTGGTATGTGTGTTTCCGCTTGAAAAATTTTGTTTTTGTCACATGCCTTCTGGCTTCAAGGCCCTATCTTTCACCCCTGCCACCTAGGCTGATGACCAAGTCTGCCATGTCAGCACTCCGCCAGTGTTGACTATGTGATGGTCAACCTTTTGACTTTGACCTCCAAAAATAAAAGAAGTTAATTAGTAGACAGTTCTTTATTTCATTTTTTTATTGAGTTTGTCTTTATTTATTTTATTCTTCAGCTTGATTGTCTTTTTATTAATAATGTGTTGTAAATATCTCCTTATTTTATTGTCCCCATGTTTCAATCCCGTATCCTTAATCACTAAGTGTATTCCCCATTTCTATTGTATCCCTTTTTATTCCCATTTGATTTATTGATTACGTAATGTTATGTCAATTATTCATTTGTTATTGTAATACATTAGTATTCTTTAATACGCACTTATGTTTTATGCACTCCAATTGCTGGATGTTCGACTTGCTTGATGGTGTTTTAACAATGTGTGGATAAATTTTGTGAAAGTCATGCTAGGTCTTCGACTTGATTGACTTTACAAAGTTTACTACAAACCTAAAATCCTTTCTAAAAAAGGCTAAAAATACTCAAATAAATGATCACTCAATTCTCTTTTTTCTCCACAAAAATTACATACTACTAGAGATTGCTTCAAGGTCCAATGCCTTAAGTGATTCTCTCCGCTTTTTCTTAAAATTCAAAGTCGTTTCAAGGTCCAAAGCCTTAACGACTCTTTTTCACGCAATTGAAATGAATCTTTCAAAAAAATAAAATCAACCCAACACACAATCTATTTTCTACCCAACGAACTACGTAAGTCTGATTTCTTCTTTGCACTTGGGGATATGTAGGAGCGAGGGCAAACCCCTTGTCGATCTAAAAACTAAAAAAAATATAAAATTGTCTCTTTTCTAAAAAATAAAAATTTGCTTTCTTTTTTTGAATAAATAAAATATAACAAACATAATTCATGTTCTTAAGGGAAGATAAATAATTAGTCACTTTATTTTTAGTACACTCGATTAAAGGTTGTTTGCCATTTTCATGACGGACACGTGGGGTGCTAACACCTTCCCTATGTGTAAAGGACTCTCGAACTCTTTTTCTCTCAAATCGTAGACCATTCCTTATCTTTCTTGGTTTTCCCGACGTTTTCCTTAAATAAATGTTAGTGGAGACTCCCTAAGTTTTCCTTTTTAGAAACACTCTCTTTATCTTCTTTTTATCACCGTCCCGTTGTGACCATCACATTGCGATACAGTGTAAATAAAATGGGCCACACAATTTAATTTTCCTGACCAGATGAACAGTTAAGTGAACCATGATGTCAAAGAATGAAGGAGGAAAATACATCTCCAACTGACACAAGATAATAGTAGCCTCGTCTTCCAAGTCATCTAACTTTGCAGGGTCAATGACTTTGCTACAAATGGCATTGAAGAAAAAGCACAGGCAAGTTATGGCATGCCTCACTTTGTTAGGCAAAATGTCTCAAATCGCCACAGCTAATAGTTACTGCATCAAGACATGTCAATCATGAGACTTTAAGCCAACTAATTTCAGATCTTTCAGCTGCACAAGACTCTTAATATTTGAAGAGTACCCCTGTGGCACTTTGACACAGCGCAAACACTGATAGAAACTTGTCTTCTTCTTTCTTGACAAAGTGTGACATGCTGGAGGCAATTATATTTTTTTTACCACCAGACCTTGAATGTAATTGGTCATGTATACCCATCTCAGCTAGATATTGATGAGTATTCAAACCATCATTTGTCTTGCCTTGAATGTTAAGAGGCGTGTTGATGACACTGTCACACAAATTTTTCTCCACATGCATAACATTGATACAATGTCAGTATAGAAGATCAAACAATATGGACCTCTTCTTCCATATGCAAGTTTTACTTGTCAGCTTCTTTTGGGTCTTTCCAAATGTAATATTGATGTCCTCAACCCGCTTAAGAACTTGCTGGCCAATTAATTGTGTTTGGCGCACTTTGATGCTATTGACATCCATTAAAAGCTTTTTTCAATCGCTGGTAAGGGTGATAAGATTTCAGAAAACGTTGATGCCAAGTGTATACTATTTTTCTTCCATGTTTCAGTTGTACGTAGCTCATGTCTTCTTCACAGATAAGGCATGCACGATGGCCCTTAATACCGTATCAACTCAAATTACCATATGTTGGACAGTCATTAATGACACAAAATAGAATTGCACGTAACTTGAATGTCTCATTTTGATACCCATCAAACACGACAATCCCTTCATCCCATAACTTTGTCAAGTCTTCAATCAAGGGACTGAGATAAACATCGATGTCATTTTCTGGCTGTCTTGGGCCCAATATCATCATAGATAACATCATGTATTTTTGCTTCATGCATAACCAAGGAGGAAAGTTGTACATTAAGAGAAAATCAGGCCATGAACTATGTCGAGAGCTTAAACTACCATAGGGATTCATTCCATCAGTGGAAAGTCCAAGCCTAAGATTTCTTGCCTTTTTGCCGAAATCCAGATACAAATGATTAATCCTATTCCACTGGGAGGAATCAGCCGGATGACGGAGCATTCCATCGTAGTTTCTCCCATCTATATGCCATGTAAGGTCTTTTGCGTCATCTCCGTTAGCAAACAAATTCTTAAACCTTAGAATGATCGAAAGATACTATAACACCTTCGCTGGGGGGCCTTTCTTTGTGCTTTCGTCACTACTACACTTGTCATCATCCTTCATTTTGTAGGGGCATTTATGCATTTCTTCAAACTCATGTCTGTACAGTATGCAATCATTAGGGCATGCATGAATTTTATGATACTACCACAGACACAATGTCTTCTATGCCTGATAGTAATTTTTTGGCAACATGTTTTCCTCTGGAAGCATATTTTACACTGCCTATAGCAGTGAAGTGAAGCTTTTGTCACTCCATCCATATCTGGCCTTGACATTAACCAGACATAACACCATTGACAACAACGTCAAAGACTTCTTGCACCCTGGATACAAATGCTTCTTCGAATCACTTTCCAAGGTATAATAAATAGGGGCATGTGCTTACTGAAAAGACTCTTGTCCAAGATCACAAATCATATCCTCTAATCGATCTCCCATTTCTACATTAATTGGTTCAGTTTGGGACCCTCTTTGCATGTCTTTCAATTCACCATGTCATATCCATGTCGTATAGTTCTTTTTAATCTCATCACACAGAAGATGTTCCTTATGTCTTCTAGTACTTGTCGTCTCCCATTCAAACAATTTATACAAAAACATAAATATTTTCCATCCTCATCTGGTTGGCTTCTTTCAGAGACAACTTTCAAGAACTGTTCAACGCCTTCCTCATACGTAGGACTCATGCGACTTGCATTCATCCAACTTTGATCCATGTAATTAATAACTCTATGATACTTACAAAGATATTCCATGCATGAAAACCTCACTTTTTTCATTAAAGGTGTGGCCTTATCGCATTTAGAAAAAACATTGTTTCATAGTAGATTCATACGTAAAGGTTCTTAAATTTGACAAAATTTCGGCAGCATTTCGCATTGATCTCCAAGTACATGACATGAAAGCAGTGAGATGAATTCCACCACAATAGAGTATGCACCCGGAGAACAAAGTGAAATGCACTATACCAAAATTTCATCAAATTTAAGAAATTAAAGTTAACCTATACGTATGAATCTACTATAAAAAAAATGGCTCTTCCCGTACTATTGAAGCGGGCAATTCAAGATTCAATACAACGATTAATCCAAACTATCTGAAAGAATCATTGTATTGAATCTCAAACGGGAAACTAAGGTTCACTCATGATGAACATAACTTGTATATAAAACAATAGTCATTAATCACATAAAACAAGTTATAAAAGCATTTGTAACTAAAAGGAGCATGAAAAGTTTATGAAAGACATTCGTACCTGGGAAGATGGTCAATAACAATCTCTAACAATGAATGTCGTGATGACGACGCAAACAACAAAATGAAAAGTTCCTACAAATTATGATCATTAAAATGCACGTTAATTAGTTTATAGCCGAAATCATTTACATAGTTAAAGAACACAATTAGACGATAAATATAACATGGTAGAGGAAAATACAAAACCAGTGTGGTTAAAGACAAACTTGAATACAAATTAAAAAGAGGACAAATTGAGAAAAAGACAAAGCTTCATTAATATATAATCTTAAAACACAATCAGTTAAATATTTAATACAATAATAGTAACATTTAATTATTAAGTAATTATATTTACTGAAATAAGTCTAAAAGACAATGTGCAAATCTTTGTACAAAGAATAATAGTCACAACTCACATGACTAGGAACACAAAGAAAGAAACAAATCCTCTTTTGGCTCCAAGATTTGAAGATGACATATGTCCATTCCTCTCAGTGGTTGTTTTCTTTCCTATTTCAACTTTTTCCCAAATGTTTCTTCATGCCAAAGGCAAATGACAAATACTTATTTTGAAGGGATGCATTAAAAAATATATAGAACATGAACAACAAAACATTTAATACATACTAATGTATAACCAACCATTTTCAAGAAAATGTATTTGCTACATGATTAATAGTTGGACTAGCATTATTAGAAAGAAGGATACGCCTAACATCCTTAAACGTAATACATTACAATTTTAAGTTTTAAAGTAAAGCTAAAATTTCTTTAAATAATGAGATAAGAAAAAACTTCTTTATGGATTGTGCAACCACTTTGCTCAACTACCAATTGCCAACAACATAGTCTCCGACCAGCACACCATTCTAGCACTAGAATTCAGTTAGCCATAGTTTATCATTGTCTACTTTCTGTTTCTTTTTGTAGTAAAAGAAAACTTTATATTCAACCGCATAGTTCATAATTGACATAGCCACATAGGCTTCTGGTAGTTAAGAGTTTGCTTTACCATAGAATTTTTACACATTGCATTACCTGTTTCTTGGCCAGATACTTTTTTCTATATAAGCTTAATTATGGTATAGATAAGCTACTAAAGCTAGCATAAATTAATAAGATCTCCTTAGAAATGAAAGCAATTATTGCATTCAATAAATGGAAATTAAGCTCTTAAAGTAATATCTAGCTAGAATGCTATTTTTAAGTAATTTTTTTTAAGAAAATTGGATGTGTATAAGTATATTTAGTACACTGGCATATACGCTATTGATAAGGATTCAGGAGATTATACTAGTTTAAAATAAACAAGGAAATTTAACAAAGAAATAAATGTAAATTAATATTTACTTCCGTAATAGTTAAGAATTCCAAGTCACTTCAATAAGGCAATAACAAATTAAGCACATCCCGTTGCTATAACATACAAAGAAAATCATTCTTTCATCTTCCACTCGGATTAAATTCTAGTTTTATTGACCTAATTGGACAATTCCTAGCTTTTGACCCCGTTTAGCTTCACTCCACTAGTAGTTTTGCTTTATATGTTACTTTGAAGCTTCCAGATAAGTAAACTTTTTCTTTTAAAGTTAATTTGAATGTACAAACCAATAGCAAATCGAAAACCGAATCACCTTAACATGAAGAAATATCTACATAAAGGATTCATCTATGTTGCCAATCTCTTACTATTCTACATTACAGAGACGACAACATTCAAAGATTTTTATCACTGTTGAGTGTTCTGTACAAAATATATACTATATTGCACCCTCTGTACTTAAGTCAAGGAAACAATAAACAATGTGACAAACATGAGACGAAGATGAGGTTGTAATGAGTGCTCTGAGACAGTGAAAGAGTCGTCTGAGGTAGATGAGGTGCCACGAATGTCGGTGCAGTGGCAACAAGACATGACGACTTCATACTGCTTTGGCCACGATGACGACAATGACAATGAACACGACAATGACAATTACCACGACGGCTAGGGTTATCGACAATGACGATGTTGGGTTCTTTTTCAAACGTAATAAGTGTGAGAGAAAAAACGTAATAACAAAAATGAAACTCTGATATTTAAAGTCAACCGCAACATCGGTTCACGAACCTCAACATCAGTTTTCCATTAAACCGATGTGGACTCATGACGTTCAACATCGATTTTCATAAAATAGATGTTGAGTACAATACTTTACATCGATTTTACAAAAAATCGATGTTAACAACTTCCATTTTTTTTTACAAAAATGTCACTGTACATTTGTTAACATTAGTTTTCATATAAACCAATGTTAACTACGCGATGTCGTATCCTTATTTTCTAGTAGTGAAAATGGCAAATGAGAAAAGTGTGTGGTAACAACGAGGTTGTAAACGTCGACAGTGATTCAGTATACAACATCTCCATGTAAAACTCCTTTAAGAAGAGTATGTGTGTACACTTCAGGATTTCCTTCAAAGTAGTTAGGCAAGCTCCCTATAGAGGATGTGGTTGAAGACATGGAAGCGGAGGCTGTAGATGACGTGAAAGGTGACTTCTTACAGGAGCATACAATGGGTAGCATAATGAGGGGGACAACATTGATGGTGTTATGAGGGTGGCGATTTTGGGGAGTTTGGAGAAGAGGAAGCAAAGGGACTACATAGATGATGTGATAAAGCCACCCACAAAGAATAAGTTTGTGTTGGGCGAGGAGGTACGTACGGTTTCAAGAATTATAGGGTTTTTGCGTGGATTCAGAGGTAGAGGGGTTTTGGCAATAGGGGAGTGGAAAGAGGATGGTCATGGCTTTAGAAGGGGAAGAATGAAGTTGATGATAGTTACGTTAGCATTGGTTGTGTGAACAAAATGCCTTTTGCTTGCACTCCCTCATAAATAGTGTTTGGCTTGCACTCCCTGATAATGCTCCCAAAAATTTAGTTTCTGAAAGAGTTAAATATATTCCAAAAACCAAGTTACAAATAGTTACTCATTCTCCACTTTAGCCAAAAAGGTAGTTTGAAAAAAAAAATGGAAAATGGAGTTCAATTAGCGAGCAATTAGAGGAAATGAATATAACAATTGTCTCATCATTGTCATTGGGTCCATTTAGAACTTTGAACATACATATTATGTCTTTTTTCTTTTGTCTAAATCACATGTATTCTTCACCAATAATTCAAATTAAATTGGATAGCATCATTATGAGCGACAAAACTATTTCTTTAAATATTTTAGATTTTGTTTCTTTAGTTAAGACCTGCAATTAATTGAGAGGAAAAGTGGAACAATTAGAGGGATGACAATTGTTTATCATTGTCATTGGGTCTATTTAGAAATAAGAGGGCTAACAATTTGGATAGTGTCTTTTTTTTTTTTTTGTTTGGATCACATATATCTTTCACCAGAAATAATCTTATTTAAATAGAGTAAGATAATTAGAATGCATGACAACATTTTTCTTCTAAATATTTTAGATATTATTTCCTTAGTTGACACTTGGATTAATTGAGAGGAAAAGTGGAACAATTAGAGGGCTGCCTTGAAAAAGGATTAGAAACACAAATTATGCTTTTATAATTTGTGACTTCATCGAATATATATTGGCTCTTAGAAGTAATGTGACTTATAGTTTCCCATACTATCTGTGCATAGCTACAATGCCTCATGCAATTAATGTGTTGGACTTACAATGTTTTTTTTTTTCAATAGAGAAGTTCTCAAAAGCATTTCTAGTCTTGTATCCAAACAAACTATTAATTACTTTCAAATTGTTAGAGCGACCATCCAATTAATGATGTTGTGGATGCATTGGCAAAGTATAGACTATCTATGAAGCAGGGATTATTTATTTATTTATTAATTGAGACACCGTTGGCTATATTTCAGCTGGTGTAGGATTTAGTGTTTTTTTTCTTTCCTTTTTGCATGTTTTGGGCATTAGACCCTTTGAATCAGAAAATAAAATATGGGTGTGTATTAAAAAGATTTATAAAGTCCGATATTATGCTTTATAAAAAAAAGTCCGATATTAATATATAGGAGCCTTGGATGGCGAGATATCATATACAAAGCAGTTATACCAATCCATATTTTTATTTTCACAAGAATTTTTTTTTATCGATAAATATTAATTATTAATTTATTAATTTTTTTTAAAAGATGAATACAAACCCACTACTTATTTCTTTTTTCTTTTTTCTTTAACTATTAAGTCAATCATATATCTTTTAAGGACCAATTTATTTCTGGTTGTCTCTCCTAATCTTTTTTATTTTTTTTTTTATTTTCGCAAATTGTCGCTTTGCCATGCCTATGAAAGAGTACTACTTACCTGTACACCTTTGAAGAAGTTCTACTAAAATACTTAGGAAATGAAAAAGAATTATTTTGGTGAAAAATCTTGATGGTACTCAATGATTAGATGTAACCTTGAGTTCGTAGGGTAAATGATAATAAATCTCTTGTATTATTTATTCTTTTCCTCACCCTCCTAACATGGGACTGAATTGAGAAATTCTTTTAAAAAAAGTTTCTTTTCAAAAGCTATTTTTATTATGTATCATTTAGGTGTTTAGATGATAATTGCCTCAAGAAACTATTTTATTTATCTATTTTTATTGAGGAAGTTTGGAAATGGATTCATTACTGAAATTAATTATATACTATTAAAAAAAATACTATTGACCCCATTTTTTGTGTTTTCTTTGTCTTCCTTTTTATTAACACGTTTAACATATAATTGTCTAAAAAAAATTAGCATATAAAATTCAAAAGAGAGCAACATTTTTTAATAATCATATATAGTACACATAGTGATATTTAATGCTTCAAATTTTGCATGGTCATAAATATATAATTTTCATGTTTTTTTTTTTGTATTTTCAATCTTTATATACTCGCATACTTTACACAAATTATTTAAATTATGATGTTAGGGAATATACTTTTTCCTAAAAAAAAATAAAGGCCTTTTTATAAAAGTTATCCAAACAAATTATTTCTCCAACATAAAACATGGGCTAACATATATATCTCATCACAACCTTTCCTGATGGTTTCAACTGTATAAATATCTCACAATATTTTCAATATCAATGTGAGCTTTGCAATAGCATTTTAGCACATGATGTACTTGGTGTAAATTCCACACTCCTACTAGAGACATAAAATTTTAAGCTGTGAACGACATAACTCTCTAATTATAAAATAGTAGCAACATATAAATTAACAGTAATAATGTCATTGACATTTTTATTTGCTAAAACAGCATTCCATCGACATTGATGATTGTCACTATGTATTTGGCTTAGTCAAATTTATGCTAAAATCCCACAGCTTCTTGGCCAAATCCATGTCTCTTCCTAACTGTGAGTGTGCTTCCGAGAGATTACTATTAACAAAATACTTGCCGCTGATTCCACTCACTTGTGGATGCAATGCAACATAACATGTTGTTGCTGCTCCCTATAGATGTTGTAGAAGGTTGTGAGTTTGTTTTTAACCTCCTTTGGATTAAATAACAAAAGGAATGCTCAATGATATCTATATGGAATTGAATATACTTGTTAGTTGTTACCCCCAATTCATGATTTTTTGGCACTATTTTTGTTATTGTTTTTAATCCTTAAAAATTAAAAAAAGATAATTATATTCTCTTTAGACTAAACTAGCACATTATTTTTGTTATATATAAAAATTAAAAATAATTTTTATAAACACAAAAGGTGAAAAACATCACATTTTTAAGTAACAATAATATATTTAAACCTATCTATATTCATGGATTATAGTGATTCAACTTACTTGCTGCACATTTTTGAGTAAAAATCCTGCAATTAGCTTATACACCACAAATGGCCCTAATGTATAGAATATACCTGCATAAACCATACAAAGATATGTCGATAAAACTTAGCAAATGTCATTATGTCAAAACTCCAATACTGAGTTATCATAAACATAGGTGCTGATAAACTTTCATTCGTATTTTCTTCTACAATTGGAGATGTATATATACAGTAATTTAGTTTGAATAATATCCTAACTTTTAGGAATAACTAACTGTATCTACAACAACTTTATGCTAAACAGAATCACTTCTACTAAACAGAAAACAGATCAGCAAATCCTATCTAAATCTAATACAAACAGAAATTCAAAATAAGCTAACCACTTCTAATTTTAAGACTCCCCCTCAAGTTGTTGCATGGATATCTATCATGCCTAACTTGTCAATTACTTCTTCCAAGCTTTTCCCAGGCACTGCCTTGGTCAAGACATCTGCTAACTGATCTTCAGACCTGATGTAAGGAGTGCTGATTATTTGTTGATCCAACTTTTCCTTGATAAAATGTCTATCTACTTCTACATGCTTTGTTCTATCATATTGTACAGGGTTGTGTGCAATCTTTATGGTAGCTTTGTTATCACAATACAAGTTCATTGGTTGTTTATTATTAAATCCCAACTCGTTCAGCATGGTTTTAATCCATAATAGCTCACAGATACCATAGGCTATACCTTTGAATTCAGCTTCGGCACTAGATCTGGCTACCACTTTCTGTTTTTTGCATCTCCAAGTGACAAGGTTCCCTTCTACAAATGTAAACTATCCTGAGGTGGATTGCCTAGTAGTCCTATCACCAGCCCAATCTGAATCTGTGTACCCTTCTATGATTCCTTTTTCATGTTTGGTAAATAAAAGGCCTCTACCAGGGGACCCTTTCAGATATCTCAGAATTCAAAATATTGCTTTCAAATGGTCTTTACTAGGAGAATGCATGAATCTACTTACTACACTGACAGCATAAGCAATGTCTGGTCTAGTGTGAGAAAGGTAAATTAATCTTCCTACTAACCTTCGATATAGACCAACGTCGGCTTCTAATTGATCCGGGTATATGCCGAGCTTGTGATTCATCCCTATGGGTGAGTCTGCAGGTTTACAAGCCAACATTCCAGTTTCTAATAAAAGGTTTAAGATGTATTTTCTTTGAGATAATACAATTCCTTGTTGTGATCTAGCAACTTCAATCCCCAAAAAATATTTTAGATTTCCCAACTTCTTCATTTCAAATTCAGTGGCTAGTTGTTCTTCAAGGAGTTTCATTTCTTCTTCATCATCTCCGGTTAGCACCATATCATCAACATACATGATAAGAATTAGTAATTTTTTCCTTGTGATGCTTGAAAAACAAAGGGTGATCTGCATTACTTTGAATATATCCAAACTTATTCCTTATTAGAGTCAATCTTCCAAACCATGCTCTTGTTGACTGTTTAAGGCCATATAGTGCCTTTTTTTTAGCTTGCAAACTGTATTTTCATTTAAGGATGAGAGCTTTACACCCTGTGGTATGTCCATATACACTTCCTCCTCCAAGTCTCCATTTAAAAATGCATTTTTCATGTCAAATTGCTTCAAGGGCTAGTCTCTATTTGCTGCCAAAGAAATCAGAATTCGAATTGTATTGAGTTTGGCTACCGGAGCAAATGTTTCTTGGTATTCCACACCATATTTTCGAGTATACCCCTTTGCAACTAGTCTAGCTTTGTATCTATCGATGCATCCATCAGCTTTCAGCTTCACATTAAACACCCATTTGCAACCAACAGTCTTCTTCCCATGTGGTAGAGATGTTAATTTCCAGGTAGAATTTTTTTTTGAAGTGCTGTCCTTTCTGCATTTATGGCCTCTGTCCACTTAGGGTCATCCAAAGCTTCCTGCACACTATTCAGAATACAAACACTAGACAATTGATTAACTGCTAGAACATATGGTTCGGATAGTTTTTTTGTGGATATATAGTTACTGATTGGGTATTTTATTTTCACTTTAGGATCAGGTTCATAGAGGTGTTTAGGTATTCCTTTGTTGGATCTAAGGGACCTTCTTATTTGTGTGTGAGGAGTAGGAGATGGAATAGAGCTAATTGGACTAGAGTGTACCTCAGAGTTGTCTTCGGGTTGTCTTTCAGGGAAATCCACAGGTGATGTCTCTCAAGTGTATGGGTTAGACAAGGTATTTCGTCTTGAAGAAGAGCTTCTTGATCGAATTTACTCTGATGAAGTGCTTCTTGATTCAGTTGGCAAGTTGTCTCTGAGTCAGAGGTAGGTGGAGCCGATGGAGCACAAGGTATAACTTCTATGGACAACCATGTGTCTTTTTCTCTAAGCAATGGTGTAGCTGTCTCCCCCTGAAAAGAAAAAACAGGGACTCCCCCTAAATAATAGGGTTCTAATTCATGAAATGAGACTTCCAAGGTGACATACATTTTGTGAGATACGGGGTCAAAACATCTATATCCTTTCTCAGAGTTAGAATATCCAACAAAAATACATTTTCGGGCACAGGGATCTAGTTTGTTTTGCAAAGGTTTTGGAACATGAACGTAGGTAGTACAACCGAAGACCCTAGGTTCGAGGTGAGATACATAAGGGAGAGGAAAATAAGACTCAAGGGCTTGAAGAGGGGTTCGAAAATTAAGGACACTAGAGGGAGTTCTGTTTATCAAGTAGGTAGCAGAAGTTATGGCTTCACCCCAGTAACGAGTAGGGACATTCGTTTCAAACAGGGAGGCGTGAACAACTTCTAACAATTGACGATTTTTTCTTTCAGCCAAGCCGTTTTGTTGGGGAGTGTAGGGACAGGATGTCTGGTGTTTTTATCCTGTTTGAGAGTAAGAAATCAGTAAACAATCCATTAATGTATTCAGTGCCATTATCGAATTGAAGGGTGTGAATAGAGGAGGAATATTGGTTGTGGACCATAGCATGAAAGTGTTTAAAAGCAGAAAGGACATCTTTTTTTTTTGTTTAAGCAATGTTATCCAGACCATTCGTGTACATTCATCAATAAATGAGACATAATAGTAGGAGTTAGAAAATGAAGAAATCTTGGCAGGGCCCCATACATCAGAGTGCACAACTTGGAAAGGGATGGAACTTTTATTCAAGCTTGGGAAAAAAGCAATTCGATGGCACTTGGCCATTTTACAAACAGAACATTGAAAATCAGAAATGGAAAAATGAGAAAACAAATTGGGAAATAATTGCTTGAGATAACCAAATGAGGGATGTCCGAGACGCTTGTGACAAAGCCAGATTGAGTGCTTATTCTTGTCCTCGGTTGTAGTAGTTGCAGCTTTAACAACAGAGGCACTTGCATTTTCTGATGATTCCAGGAAGTAGAGCTTCCCTTGTCTAACACCATAACCAAGAATCTCCTAGGTTTTGTTTCCCTGAAAGATATAGAAGTCAAGCCAGAAAATCACTCGACAATTCAATGTACCAGTTAATTTACTGACAGAAAGTAGATTAAATTCAAGAGTAGGGACAACTAGGACATGGTCAAGAGATAACTGAGGTGATAATTGGATGGAACCTTGACCAGTAATGGTGGAAGTGCCACCATTTGCAGTGGAAACATGAGATTTGTCAGAGGGGAAAAATAGGAAAGGGTAGTGGGATCACGAACCATGTGATCTGAAGCTCCGGTATCAATTATCCATGTTGAAGTCTGAGAAAGTGTAGAGAAAGCAAATGACTTACCCAAAATACCTTCATAAACCGTATTGGCAGTGGGGTTACCAAAGGAAGAGTCACCAGCAGAGATGGTAGTTGGGGCCTTGTTGAGTATTTTCCGTCGAGGGCGTTTGCTGAAGTCCCACCAATCAGGGCACCCTATAATTTCATAGCACTTTAGTTTGGTGTAACCCAAATCACCACAATGAGAGCATTGAAGTGAACTGGTCTTTGACTGATCTTTGCGATGCCTTTGGGATTGGGAGAATGATCCAAAAGGAGGGCGTGGTGAGACGGTGACAAGGGCCACCGAGTCAGAGGTTGCAGAGGGACATCCCATAGTGAGACGTTGGTGAGCTTCGCGCTTAACATAGGCATATGTTCGTTTGAGATCCAATTTTGGATCTTTGCGAATAATTTCACCACGAATAGAGTCAAATTCCTGATCCAAACCACTTAGAAAGATATGAAACCGATGTCGAGCCATGGCGGAGTGCATGTGAATAACACCAGCCACAGAGCCGTCTTGTGCATTCATCCGATGGTCAATCTCCAGGAAGATCGACAACAATTCGTTGTAGTAGACGGAGAGGGGTCTACCATTTTGTTTTGTGTTGAAAGACCTCTAATTGAGATCAAACAAACATGTCTCATCTGATCTGTCGTAGAAGGTGCGAAGCGCAGCATCCCAAATTTCATGGGCGGTTTCCAATCAAAGAAAGCGTTGCATCAAGGAAGAAGACATGGAGTTGATCAGCCAACTCATCACACACTTGTTAACAGTGATCCAGGCTTCATAGGTAGGATCTTCAATCGGTGGTTTCTTCGTGGCACCCGTCAGGAAACCCGATTTGTTGCGGGCTCTTATGCGCATATCCATTAGCTGAGACCACAAAGGGTAGTTGGTGTTGCCGAGCACCACGTTGATTGGGAATGAGGAGTTATCTTGGTGGATGACATGTTGGATGGGTTTGCGGTGGTGGACGATGGAAAGGTGGTGGAGGCATTTGGGGAATCGATTTGGGGATTAGGGTTTTCGGTGTCCATGATTTGGGAAGGGATGAGTGTAAGTTTCGTGAGAAGAGGAGAAAGGGATGGGTTCGGGTGGTATTGGAATAAAAAAAGAAACACGTCCCAGGATCAGAACGAACCTGATACCATGTCAAAACTCCAATACTGAGTTACTCATAAACATAGGTGTTGATAAACTTTCATTCGTATTTTCTTCTCCAATTGGAGATGTATATATACAGTAATTTAGTTTGAATAATATCCTAACTTTTAGGAATAACTAACTGTATCTACAACAACTTTCTACTAAATAGAATCACTTCTACTAAACAGAAAACAGATCAGCAAATCCTATCTAAATCTAATACAAACAAAAATTCAAAATAAGCTAACCACTTCTAATTTTAACACATTATGTACATGAAAAATATATACTTAGCTTGAACAAAAAAATTACCCATGAAAAAGATAGACAACATGGTCGTTGATGCTGCAATTAAGTGATCAATTACAGATGTTGCCTCTAGGTGAACATGTGAAACTATGTTTGCAAGGACACTTGAAGGAAAAATCATATTTACTAAGTTTGCATTTATTACGTAGAACAACCAATCTATTTAGCACAATTTTTGTCATTTTTTCCAAGCAATATTCATGTACAAAATATAGGATTATAACATCAAAACTATATATGTTGAGGAATTGAAGCTTATTGCATTGTAAATGCATTCATTAATTGAAACCTGACAGTTAAGGTAGAAGATTATTTTATTGCTCGACAAAGGTAGAAGATTATGTTGAATAATTTAATTAATTAGCATTTTAAATCCCATTATTTACATAATTTCCACGTAGACTATATATATAAATATGGTAATTACCTGTCAGAAAACGATTGTGAATGTAAATATTGGTGGTTGTGGCTCCTGGATGAAGAGAGTTAGCAATAATATCTATTCCATCTTCCTGTCAAGTTACGATATCAAACAAGTTACATTATTATATACATCCCATACAACTAATTAATAAATGAGGCAAAAATAAAGGGCCATTTTTCTCATAAACATAACAGTAGCAAGATCATCAAACTAGCTAGAGAGAAAACTTGAGAAATTAAATTTTATCTTTTTAATTAAGAAAAATACATTGTTTTTAATTTTTTTTCTTTTAAAATTTTATATAATAAACAATCAAAACAAATTTTAATTATTATGCGTTTTCCTTTTTTATTTTAACTATTTCTTATGAAAAAAATGAAAATAGGAAAAAAATGAGAAAAAGGTTGTAGTATTTATATTATTAAAAATGAAAATAAAAAGTATAAATTACACTCGCACCCCCTTTGTTTTGCTCAAATTTCACTTGATACTCATCCTTTTTTCACATTACTTTTACCCCCTTCTGTTAACGCCGTTAACTAACGTCAATTAAAATATGTGAGCTATATTTTAATTGTAAAATCCAAATTATCTCCTCCCAATTAGTTTCATAATTTAGGGTTCACTTTTCATTCTTCTTCCCCATTCATGAGTATTGTTCATCTTCCTCTTGTTGGCGAGTTCTTCTTTAGTGTCCACAGGGTGCAAGTTCATCTTCCTCTCACGACGTTCACGTTTCATTCCTCTTCACTATTTGCGAGTTCTTCACAATTCCTCTTCCAGTTCACGAGTTTTCCATTGTTTCTCTTCTAGTTCGTGAATTCTCCATTGTTCCTCTGTTTCTATTCCTGTTCTACAATTTCTATTCACACTAGAGTTATGCTTGTAAGTTTGTAAGTGATTATTGGACCTTGTATATAGATTACTTTTTAAGAATATTTATTTAATTTTAATTATTTATTGTTGTCTATTTTTGAATGGGGTTTCAATGAGGGACCAATTTGGGACCACTTATGATATTTAAAATCATTTGTTTATTATTATTGATTAAAATAGTGTTGATATTTAGGACCACTTGAAACACAATGGATGAACGGAAAATCATTTGTTTATTATTGTTGATTAAAATAGTGTTAATATTTGAGACCACATGAACACAACGGATGAACTGGAATACATTGGTCATAAATCGGACAACATGGATATTTTATTAGTATAATAATAATTAGTTATAAGGAATTTTCAAAAACACAAGGAAAGATAATGGACCAATAACCAAATTCATAGTAAAATATAATTTTGACTCTGTTCTCGAATGAAAATAACATTTCTCTTACATTCTACTGTTTGAGTTATTATCAATCTCCATTTAAAGAAGCATATCATGGGTGACTATCCAACAAAACTGATTTTAAAATTAAAATCAATGTGTCAAAGCAATTTAA
The DNA here is from genome assembly GCA_007407185.1 of Glycine tomentella. Lineage (NCBI taxonomy): Eukaryota > Viridiplantae > Streptophyta > Magnoliopsida > Fabales > Fabaceae > Glycine > Glycine tomentella. Next base: position 99,133 of record PYAF01003702.1, read on the forward strand.
TTATGTCTGCTGGTTTAAATAGACGTGTCTATGTTACATCATCAAGGAAAATGAAATGTATAATTTCCCAAATGAAATTGGATGAGTGATAAATAAATTGAACTGAATTACTTAATCTTTTCAATTTATCATTATGATGTGTCTTGCAGCTCTTGATTGAGACATTATATTAAACATCTTGCCATAAAAAAAAATCAAAGAAAGGAGTTAAAAATACAAATGCAGGAGCAAAACACTAAATTTGAAGCAAATGACCATATTCAATTAGAGGAAAAAATTGAACTAAAAAATTGAAGAAGAAGAAGGAAGAGTGTTAACACTGCGTAACAAGGTGTGTTCAAGTCTAACAAAAAGCTGGATTCACGTCTAATTAGAGAAAAAACAAAAAGAAACAAGGGTTTTAAAATATTTTTAGGTTGAGAGGAAGAAGGCGAGAGTATTTTAGACATAAAATTTTAATAAAAGTCATATGACCAGCATGTGTCTACTTTCTGTTAAAATATTAAACGATGTTTAGGACGGAGAGGATCTGAGTGTAATGTGAGCTAAACAATTAAGAGGTTTTTTGTAGGGTGTAAAAAGGAAGAGGTATCAGGTGAAATTTAAGCAAAACACAGGGGATGCGAGTGTAATTTACTTAAACAAAAAACAGTTTCTTAAACCAAATGGACAATGACAAAAATATTGTCTGATGAATGTCATCACTAGAAGTTGTATGATTATTAACTGGAAGGAATGCAAAGTTTAGGAATGTCTAAAAACCTGATTGGATTCAAAACCTATCCAAACCTAGGAGTTATAAAAATTGGTAACTAGTGATTATACAATTTTGCCAAATACATGTTAACAATTACTTGATCCAAAGATATACAATTTCAACTAATGAGATGCAAAATCAAATTTAGTTAGTTCAACCTGATATTTGAATGGTGTAATCTCACACTCAACTTGAACCATAGTTATACAATGATGTTTAAAATTCAAAATTGCATCCAATTTCAAATCACTCAATTACATTGTATGTAAGCACTAGCTACTTATTCGATGCAGTGAAATGCCGCATCAAAGTGATAATTTTTTAATTGGATCCAATGATAAATGTGAATTAATAATTAAACATAGAAATAGGTCACGCCATAATATGGAAATATTCATTTAGAAATACTAATTTCTTAATTAAATAGTGAAAGCCTAATAGGCAAAGCAAATAACACATGCAGGAACACAAATATCAATTCTTTAGTAATTAGCAAAAGGTATAGAGAAATCAAATGGGGATAATAATGTTTACTTATAGTGGCTATCAATGACCTCTAACAAATGTTTCATTATGCATGTATGGTTAAAAAAACATATTAATCAACTTTTAACATCAAAATAATGTATAACTCCCAACCTTTAAACGTCTTGCAAGTTCATTGGAATGCAAAATGTTAGCAAGCTTTGATTGCCCATATGCAAGCCAATTGTTGTAACTGTACATAAGGAAGTAAATTAATTATACAAAATAGTTATCCTTTGCACTCATACTATAGTTCTTGTGTTTGTATGTTTAAATCTATATGTTATAGAAATAAAATAGAGATACTTTATAAATATAATCATCATCACCAAATGAGATCTTTTAATTTAAGTAATTTATAGAATATCCTGAAAAAAAGTCACCTATATATAGAATAAATATACACAACAAAATGCATATTAGCATTGGCCCCAAAAGTCAGACACTAATTATGAAAAATCAACTCTATTTTTTTTAAGTGCCAATCTTAAGGCCACCACTAATGAAAATGACATTAAAGTAATTGCAATAATAAAAAAAGGTCGATGCTAATCAGTGTTGACAAAGTTGGCTCTTAAGTCATTATTAAATAGAGTTGAGGCTATTCTTTTTTCATCTTATTTAGTGTCATGTAGTATATTTAGATAAATATTTCATTGACTGATGTGTTAAAAGCCCTCACTGTTTGGATGGCTTTGTCAGCATGGACTGATGTGTTAATGATGCACATTTGGCATATGTAAATTGATGAGTCCTTTCTTTAAGACATGCTAATGAGCCCAACTAAATGGCTAATACAATGCCATTATTTTAATAATAATTTCAGGCATAGAATTTACTACCTCTCGAAAAATCATTAAGATACATAGAATACAAATGGGTGTAAAGTGACTTAATATGTGTAACCACTTGGGGTAAACTAATTCCGCCTAGACTAAGGGTGTTAGCATAAAGTTATAGTTTCTACTCCACCAGAAGTATCTATAGGCAATTCTGATTATGTCCAAAAATTCTACCTCTAATGTTCTTGTTGCTTTTCATCAATTATTCAATGTGTTGGAAGTGGTGGATGCTGCAATCCCGACACAACATTTGGATCCTATTTAAACAAACAATATTGGAAGTTGATGGTGTTAAGGTGACTTTTTTTCCAATATTATTTTGGCAACCTTGGAACTTTGCATATGATTTCTTTTCCAATGTCATCTTTTTACTTGAAGAAATGCACCAAATTAAAGTTCAACCTCTAACAATGTTTCTTTTCCAATGTCATCTTTTTACATGCACTCCACGCATGTAAACATTAAATTTGGTGTTATGCATACAAATGTATGAATTTATTACATTCATTGCAAATATTTTTTTTAATTTGTATGCAGGGTTGGAGAATCGTTTAAGAGGAAGGACAACTGGTTCATATCGTCAGGTTTATGTGCTTAATTGTGATAGTGCTGGAAATTGCATGTCGTGAAAAACATACTTGATAAAAGCATGTTTGAAAGTTAAGTTTACATATTTCATGCAATGTTGTAAAAAGTATAAGAAAATTTCATCATGGAAAAAAAGGAATATACAATTTATTTTGTAACAATCATTGATACACATATGTTTGAATGCCTAATACTTATAGTTTCATTGACAAAATGTATTTGCTATTCATTTATTATCTTATCTGTAGTAACAATGACTGGTACACAAACAACTAATAATGACAATTTATGTGATATATTATAAGGTTTAATGTGTGTTTTGATTTTTGGTAATTTTATATATTTTAAAAAATTGAAAAATTAATAAAAACAGGTTTCTAAGATGGTTTTCAAATGTAAAACCATCCTAAAATGGTTACAATCTAAGACATTTTTCCGTCAAAAACCGTCTTAGAAGACTGTTTTAAAAAAATAAATTAAAAAACGAATTCTAAGACGGTTATGAGTTAAAACCATTTTAGAATGGTGACATTCTAAGACGGTTCTAGCTCATAACCGTCTTAGAAGGCTGTTAAAATAATAACTCAAAAAGTGAATTCTAAGACGGTTATGGGCTAAAACCGTCTTCGTCTTAGAATGGTGATATTCTAAGACGGTTTTAGCTCATAACCGTCTTAAAAGGCTGTAAAAAAAATCTAGCCATATTTAAAGACGATTTTCAGCTAAAATCGTCTTAGAATGATGACATTCTAAGAGGATTTTACTTTAAAACTGTTTTGAATTAGACTAAAAACGTTTTTTTATATAAAGGCTTCTAAGACGGTTCAGTGGACGGACCGTTTTAGAATGATTAGAAACAAAGATGGTTGAATAATCGACATCGTTTTACTTACCTTTCAACGACATTTTAGGCAAAGACAATTCTAAAATCGTCTTTGTATGAGTCATATAATCAACGTTGAAAATCCTGTTTGTAGTAGTGCATCTAGGCCAACATTTTTTTAAAAAGATTGAAAGTTTATAGTTCTAATTCTATGAGTGATAGATCCTTTCATACACATTAATGTAGCACCCAATGCTACATATAGTCACACAAAATTTCATTTCACAAATCAATGATTGGAAATAATATTTATAATTTTAACATTCAAACAAAGACTAACATAATAATTCTTCCATCAATAAATTTCTAGAAAGTTAGGCTCAATGATAAGACCTTTTTTTATGAACAAGAATCTGCTAGCATAATTTATCAACATAAATTGTATTTGGGTTACTTCTTACCTTGATTGATCATTAATTTTTTCAAAAAGAATTCCTTCACGATATGTTAAATGATGACCTGTCGAAGAGACATTGAGAATTCTTCCTTGTTTCTTACTTTCTTGTGTTGTTTTCTTCATAGTATCCAACAATAAATATGTTAACAGAAAATGACCTGTGGAATTATGTTGGATAAAATCCAAAGATTGAGATTATTTTGACTATGCAAATATTTCATGTAACAATTATTCATGACCCTTGCAAGTCACACCCACCCATCAAAGGCACACACATGCACATGCGAACACACTCAAAGTGAGATAAAGGTGCCGCTGTGTATGATGATACTTAACACACAAAAACAATTTCTCACGCACATGTCTGCACACACAAATACACACATATATTGAGAGATTTCTTGTTTACATGTAACAATTATTTATGACCCTTCACAAATCACACTCACCCATCAAAGACACACACACACACTCAAAATGAGATAAAGGTGTCAGTGCATATGATGATACTTAACACACACAAAAACAATTTCTTGCACACATGTGTGCACACACATATACACGTGTATATTGAGAGATTTGTTGTTTACCTATGTTACTAGATAAGCCGCACACATGAATGTGCATGCATCACCTATCCGAGATACACATAAAAGAGATAGGGAGAGAGAGAGGTTTCATGTTTGCATGTTTCTACATAAGATACACACATGTGCATATCCACCCAAAAAACTCCTAAAAAATTATGTTATGGAATTATATAATTTCAATATACCTATGTAATTTATGGCAAATTGAAGTTCGATGTTATCCTTGGATAGTAGGAAAGGGGCTGCACAAATCCCTGCATTGTTTCTTTGAATTGCAAAAAAAAAAAGTTTTCAGCAAGCATATATTAGATAATTTCCATGAATGGTCAGAATTAGGATGTGTGCCTAGAGAAAGATGGTGAGATATATGAGACCTATATTAAACATGCATGAAGAAAATGACAATATAACTCATGCACTTTTCTTACATCAAAATATTCAATGGAAGACTTGATGAATTAAACTCTGATGCAAAATTTTGGACAGATGCCATTGAACTAAGATCTAACTTCATGACATCAATTTTAGCTATTGGATTCTCCTTAAGTATCGATTCCTTAACATTTTCTGCATCGGTCATATCTACCACTCCTATGATCACATGGACACCACGTAAAGCAAGAACACGAGCAGTCTCAGCACCGATACCACTAGATGCCCCTATTTTTAGTTTGAACAACAACACGAAATTATTCAATTAAAAGATTTAAGATATCAAAAATAGAAAATTTTGTAGAGTTTCCTATTTGTTTAAAAGAATGCAAGTATTATGATAAAGTAGTATAAGTTTTTTTTTAGAGTTCGTAAACTTTTGGAATTAAGATAAATTTATAGTTAAGGTTTTGGGTGATCATAGGTTGAGTTACATTAGGTTAAGTAAAAGTTAAATCCAAAATTGATAACATTTAATATGATATATATAGTTGCATTTGTTGGAGTTTTTGTTTAAACTCCATGGGTTATGAATAAGATGTGGTTAACAATTCAAAATAATAACTACTCCTAACCGCTCTTGGGAAAGGTTAGAAAAAATAACTACTCCCAACCGCTCTGATAACCAACGGTTACGATGATTCATCGTCAAGAGTCGCGATGGTTTACCGGCAACTCTTCACCAGGGTTGTTTGTTGTCTATAAATAGACACAGAGACAGTCAGAAAATAGGAAGTAGAAAAACTGATAGAGTTTTGATAGTTAATCTTTTCTGATATTCTCGTTTAGATACTAGTGCATTTTCCATATCACATAACTCTTAGGTTTCTCAAGCATTAGCTTTGTTCATTTGGACTGTTGATTTGAAGTGCCATCAATCTTCAGACGTTGATCCGTTCTATACTGGGAGACAATTGTTCATCAACCTTTGGCATCAATTAGAGATAACAAATTGTCTTAAGGAGACAACATTGTTGGGCTCGGATCTTTTCATCTCTTTGCATCTGTTCCTGATTCATACTTATCATACATGTTCTGTTTAAATTGTTTTTTGTACAGTTGTAGTAGATTATATTGTTCCTCTTGATTACTCAGATTCTGACCCTTGTGCAATTGGATATATTCCAATTCTAAATTAACTAATAGTTCTAACAGCATTAGGTTCGTAAAAAAATTTAAGCTTCATTTGAACTAACTCGATTAAATTGAAGTTATAATGTTGGGTTGAGATTATCTTAAAATACATATATAGTGTAGTTTGGTAATGTATTTGAACAAAAATAAAAACAAGTGAATGTAAGACAACAAACTTTAACAACATTTATATACTAACGTACACTGACTTTTTTTTATAGTAAAATATGCTAATAAATTATAATTAGGACTTATCTTAAAATACATGCTAACATACATTCACTAGTTTTTTAGTTGGAATACATTAACGAATGAGAGAGAATTAGAGATCATTTCTAAATACTGGAAACATTTGCATAAAATGATTTTTTTATTATGTGTTACTCTCAGCAGCTATAGGATAAGAGTTCGGGTTACAAGATGTTAAGCTAAAAATTTATTGATTTGCAGAAAAATGGATTTTTATTTATTTGTTTATATGTAAATTTCATCAGCTATAGAAAAGAGTTGGAGTTAGTTAAATATTAGAGTTAACGAACCATGTTTGCCATGCCTCGTATCTGTATCACACTTTTTTTTTTTTTTATGAATATTTTTTTTTTTGGATTTAATATAAGTACATTAATAAGTTATAATTAAAACTTATCTTAATTAATATAAATTAATAATAAATCTTATTAATTAACGTATTTATACTAAAAAATAAATATATATACATTAACAAATTCATATATATATTAATATGATAATTAAAATTACTCAACATAATAATTTATTAAAAACTGAAATCAATAATAATTTAATTAAAGAGTAAATTATCTTTTTCATATCTTTCTATATTATTTTTCTTTTACTTTTGAATCCAATTAAACAAACATCAAAAAATATGTGATTCCGTTCCTTCCTAATTCTACCAATCTATACAATTTTAAATTCCACTTTAAACTCGTCTCAACTTTTTATTCTCTCTATTTCAATTCATATTACATGCAGTGTAAATCGAAAATATATATTGAAAAAGAGAGAAAAAAAGTGACCTGTGACAATAGCAGTGAGACCACTCCCATCGATTCCATTAGTAACTTCCTCAGCAGTGGAAGATGATGAAAACCCAGAAGCTCCTTTTCTGCTGAATGGCCACATCTCTCTCTCTCTCTCTCTCTTCTCTCTCAGTTTAGACTGCAACACGTTATCAATGATTGTATCAGTTGCTGATATTTATTTGCAATGAGAGTTTGTAATATGGTACATAAATCATAACTGTTTACCAACATTTTTGGTTGTATCATGTGTGCTATGTTTTTGTTTGTCTGTTTAGTTTTTTATGTACTTTTTTTTATCAAATACTACTAAAATTTATATAGATCATATTAAATGTGAGTTTCACTTAGCAGGTGGAAGGAAGTTTCATAGGTTCCTATCACTGTCATCAAATTAATGACCCCTGTGAATCAGAAAAAAATAAAATAATAATGTGATTTGGGAAACTTCCTTTGTTTTTCTGTTCGATATCCTATTTATTTGGTGCGACAGTACAATACCGTTTGCCTCAAATGTGATTACTTAATTACTCCTCTTGATAGTACTTTCATATATGCAAATGTCAATAAATATATATCACATGACAGCCATGGCTAATAAATAGCTGTCTGTGTTCTCAACTACCTTCGTCTTTTGCAACTACTCAAGTAATTAACTACCCTAGCTAGTAACTTCATCTTCATGTACTTTTCATTATTTTCAAAAAATAATTTTTTTCTTAATATATCAAAATAAAATTAACAATTACACTGTGTTTGATTGAGTGAAATAAAAATGAAATAAAGTGTGAAGAGTGAATTGAAAATGAATGAAAAGAGAAAAGATTGTGAAAAGTAAGGTTATTTAAGAGTGTAAAAGAAATGAAATATTAGAATTAAAGATTTTGAATAAGAAAAGAAAAAAAATTAACATCTATCCAATTTCCATTTTATCCCAACTAAAATGAATTCATTCCCTTTTTTTGGTAGGGAAACGTTTTTTAATGAATAGGCATATAATCTGTTATTTCTAAGGCATAACCGGTTATGTGCTTTTGTAAAAGTCCCTATTATTATATGATACGTTTTAACTGCTTATGTGTTTATTAATACTATTTTGGTTAATAACTAAAATTGATTTTAACTAATGACTATGTACCCAAAAAAAAACACACGCACACATAATAAGTACTTGTTTCATTAGATAGATATCAATCAGAGAACGGAGATGGGGGACACACACATACATAAGTACTTGTTTGATTAGATAAAGATGTGAATATGAGACAAAGGAGTTGGAGATAATTCCTTAAAAAATGACAATGAATTGAAGTACATATCTATTCAGTATAGGAAGATTCTGCATGCATCCACAATGATGATTCTGCATGCCATGACAAGGATGAACAAAACTCAGGTTAGGGTTTCGTTTCGTTTAATTGGGAAATTGGAAAACGGAAACAAAAAACAACCACAACCACCTTGTTTCTTTCCTGTACTCTTTTTTCAAAAACACCTTGTTTCTTTCGTTTTAATTTATCTTAGAAATATACACACATGGGACAGTTGAGAGGAGCATAGAATCTCCCTACAAGAATAACATAATTCATACATGGCAAAATGAGGGGGAAAGTAAGTTATGTTAGAAAGAAATGATTGAAAAAGGGAGAGGAGTGTGAGGGAGGTACATGGTAGTTGGGTGGAAAGTTTTGTGAGGATTGTCTCTGTATTTATTTTCTCCCTTTATTCAGAAAGTTGTTTCTTGTTATCATTCAAGGAAAGAAGAGTGTTAAAAAAATGCAAAAATATTATATACCTACTTTGGTTTCCATATCTCTATATGATTTGCATACCAAGTTTGTGCTGAGTTAGCCTCATAGGTTAATTCATGTCTTCTATTATTTTTGTATTGAACCCCATTTGTATCCCCTTTATGCAGTAAAAGAAGGCTTTGAAGGAAGAGAAAATGAAACTAGAGAAATACACGTGGACTATTGTTGATGGTGTTAAAGAGAAGGTATAATCTTCCCTCTCTCTAATTCCTGTAGAATTCTTTCTTACATATTTTCTACAGACTCTATGAACTATATATAATTGGGCCATTATATTTTGTGAGGGGAGAAGTATTGGTGTTACATTCTCTTAAAGCTGTTATTATGAGTTATTGTTATCATAGTTGGATTTTCAATTATCGTTGATATCTCTATCAATTTTAATGCTAGATTGCTATGTGAAGTTATTAATGCTGACCAGAAGAGCATCAATCACCATCATGTTTCCACTGTGATACTGGCTTAATCGGAATTAATGTCACTAATTCAGATCAAATGCTTTGGCACTAAAAAGATAACCATGACATGTTTCCACTATGATACTGGCTTAATCGGAATTTTACAGAGATGCTTTTACACTAACTCATATTGTGATGGCATATTCCATGGTTAGAGTAAGACTGGTCAACTATACAAAATTACACAATAAAATATGTCAAATAGGGATTGATAGCTTGATATTCCTATTTTCAGCATGTATCTTTTTTGCTAATTATAAAAGGAATCAATGAATATTATTAGCTTTGGTAGCTTGATTGTTTTGTCTTGTTTACATATGTAACTCTGTTGTACTTTATTAACTATGTGTATTATGTTTGAGTCCAGAAATGTGGATTTTGAGCTGAACTTTATCTTTCTATTTCTTCCTTTGTTTTCAAATTACTTTTGACAGCCAAATCTCGTTGCAGTGTCAAATAAAGTATCATTCATCAATCCAAAGGCACCAGTATATCCCCGATTAGCACAAGGGAAAACATGGGACGAAGTAAGTTTAATCTGCCTTTATATTGTAATCTCAAATTTGCATTTTTTCATGAGTATTATTCTGATTTTGTGTATCTACTGAAATTAAGTATAAATGTGTACCTCACGAGACCTGATTGTATCCTGTTACTAGTATAACCTGTGACAAGGATGAAGCTGTTTATTGGTCTGGACCAAAGTGGATAATTGAGAATTCAAGTACTATTTCCAGTAACCAAACTCTGCAAGTTTTAAATTTCACTAATCTATAACTTTAATTCTGAGAAACCCTTCAAATTCAGCAAACTGGAAGACTTTACTTATCTAAAATTGTTATGTGTTAGCTTTGTAGAGCATATTCCAATACAAAATTCAGTTGACAAGGTTGGTTCTGTGAGACTATTGATATCTCTTTTTTCTCTTATTCAACATGACAACAACTAAAACTTGAGAACGTAAAGCTACAAAGGTTTGTCCAAAAATTCGGAAAGTTTTAGCCTTAGTACTTGGGGAAGTTTTAGCCTTAGTATTGGAGTTCATTAGGTTCTATTGGACCTGACAACTTGTGTTCATCTCCAGATGCCTTACATTCCTTTGCGGCCATAATTTTTTGAGGTGACAATTCATTTAATAGTTTTTAATTCAGCATTTGTAAGTATTGGAGCAGAGAGCTAATTCAGCATGCAAGTGTAAGCAATTGTATTCATTTGATTAGTTTGTTAATGAGTGATAATATTTTTGTGGGGATTTAACTTCCTTTCTTCTAGTGTCAATGATGTGTTCATGTTAGTTGACCTCTATCTCGTTGGATATCACCTAGTTTCATACTTAAAAATAAACAAATGCTTGCTCAATGAATTTTTAAGTCAAATGTGCTAATTGGTTGTCATCCTCTATCTTGAGCAGGAACATGACCATGTTGTAGAAGAACTCAAGAAAATCGATGTGGTGAATCTCCTACAAAACAGATCCATCATCTCTCAATGGAAATGTTAAGGGATCATCACTAATATTAGAGAAGGTTTTGTATTATGCCCCTTTTATTTAAATTAGTTCATATCCTAAGTTTCCCATTTTTATAAAGATTTACTCAATTTATCTAGGCTTTTTCCTCTCTCCCTTTTGTTGTGTGGGGACTGCCGGACTGGGAAATGTCATTTTATTTTCTATGGGAAGCCTTGGGGTGCATTTCTGATGTTGAAAAAAAAAAAAAACACTGGTTTTAAAATGTGTTTTTTAAACTTAGGCGCAAGTTAATTCATGTCAACATGTAAGATTGTGTTTTATAATTAGTCTATGTTTAGCTCTTTCTGTTGGTTATTTGTGGTACAACTATGCAAATTTTAATTTATATTCTTTGTGGCAATGTTTGGACTAATTGTTTTAGAATATTAGATGAGTTTATTAATTTTTTTTTTATAATATCTTGCAACTGGGAGGTTGTATTTTCCTGATAGGTAGTGGCGGATCTAGGATCCTTGACCAGTAGGGGCAATTTATTTAAAAAATAAAAATTGATAATTATCATTATCATTATTATATGGGATAGTTGGATTCAAATACGAAGATAAGATGAACAAAATATAAAGTTTTAATATAAATATTTACATTTTATTAAAATAAGAGGGTACATTTACTTACTCTTACATGTGAACTGGTAAGGAAGTTCAAATACATAAAATTAAGGGATTCAAATATAAAATTATGGGGTGCAAAATATGATATTTTTTTGCATTTTATTAAAATAAGATAGTGTATTTACTTACTCTTACATATGAACTGGTGAGGAAGTTCAAATACATAATATTAGAGGGTGCAAAATATAAAATTATGAGATGTAAAATATAATATTTTAGGACAACTAGTGATTTTATTGAAATGAAGGGGTGCATCTGCCCACACTCAAATACATGTGGATCCGCGGGTGCTGATAGGGTAAATCTGTTAAGGCTTTCGTTTTTTACATTGTTATTGTTTTAACTTTGAATATGCATGTGGATATTATTTGTTTCAAAGATAAACAAGAGCTAGACCGTTTTTATATTATTATTCAATAAAAAAATTATTATATACATGATAATAAGTTTATTATTTTTTATAAAATTATTTTAAAAATCATACTAACGATTTTTTTTTAATTTAATTTGTAAGTAGATGAAAGTTTTACCAAGTGAATACATCATTATTAAATTTTTTATTAGAGGATATTTTCATTTTTGATTAATTAGTGTTTGCATTTTGTTTATGGGTACAAGATTAGTTCTACATTGTGTAACACCCTGATTTTTCAAAGGTATGGTCAAAATATTTCTTGCACAACTATTTGATGTGAATATTAGGATTATGTGATTTGATTGGTCTATATTTAAAATTATTTGGGTGAAATATTAATTAGAGATATTACAAAAATGTTTGAAAAAGAAATGACCATATTATCCTTCCCTTAAAACAGAAATTACATAAATGCTCTTGAGGTAAAAATGACGAGAGTACCCTTAGATATTTTGGAAATTACAAAAATACCCTTGAGTAAAAATTACACAAATATCCTTAGATATTTTGTTGAGATATTTTATAGTAGAAATTACACAAATACCCTTGGACATTTTGAAAAATTACAATCACGCCCCTAGAGTGACAAATTACCATAATGCCCTTCAGGCCAGAAATGCCCAGATATCCTTAGATCATTTGTGAAATCCTGATAAAAGTACAGAGTACTCTTAGATGATAGATAATCAAGATACTTTGTGACAAAAAGTCTCAGAATAGAATTGTTATGAATTTTCTATGGTGATAACTTTGAAATTGTATTCAGAAGATTTCAGGCATTAGAAAAATATGAAAAAATGAGAAATAGAATCTATGGAAATGTCTCTTAATTGTAGGATGAACAAAATTATTTAATAAAATGGTTTAATAATGTTGGTGGTCAAAAAAGGAATAGACCAATCAGAATTAAGTTAAGAATAGTCTTGTATGCAAGATCTGTGTAGTACTCGGTATAAACAATTTGTGAGCTATTGGTATTGTAACTGAAGTCAGTTTCTGGAAATCTCTGGAGTTCTATTATTCAAGATTATCTTTAGGTAGAAGATTTCAAATCAAACTTGAATTCTTTTTAAGAAAATGCCATGTGTAAAGCCATATTGGAACTAGATTTTCTTCATCATCAAAAATGACATATGTAGCATCAAAGGATGTCTTCCCTTCCTTTTTAGTTTGGTAAATCATGTGAATAAGGTAGAAAGGGAGGAGAAGTTTCATGATCTAAGCCAAGTAGGAGGACACTTGGAAGCTTGGTGTTATGTCTTGAAAGATATTAATGCAAAGTAACATGAAAATGAAGTAACATTTCTCTCCTTTCTCCTAGAATTCACGTGAAGCTTGAAGAATCATGGAGAAACTTCATGATTTAAGACACTTAGAAGGAAAAGAGGAAGAAGCTTCATGAATTGGACAAGTGGTGGGACACTTGTAAAATTCATAACAAGTGTAGAAACACTTGTAAAGCAAGTCATCATGAATTAGGATATTTTTTATAAATCTAGTTAGAATGGAATAGAATGACATGAAACTTAGTTACAATGAAACCAAATGGAAGTAACTAGCTAGGAAGGGTAGAAATGTCCATGAATATTATATCATTTTCCAACCACTATATAAAGGGGGGGGGGGGGAAGGGGTCCTTAAGTGCAAGTCATTTCCCAAGACATTTTCCTACCCCTTTCATTTCACTTTCATCCTTCCCTTATTAAAGCCTAAATCAAGTGAGAAGAAGACTCCACTTCTCTTTGAAGATCACATGTAGAAGAGGCTAGCATCTTTAGGGAAAGTTTGTCAAGCTTTGAAGGAAAAGAAAGACAAAATTATTAAGAGGTTACAAGGTATGTATGGGGAAGTTTTATGGTAAAGATAATTTAAGTATTACTTGTGTTTAAATAAGTATGTATAGAAAAGCTTTATGATAAAGATAGTTTAAGTGTTGTTTGTGTTTGAATAAGTGTTTGAAGTTCATGTGTTGCTGAGTGTTTTTATGAATTTCTCTAAATTCCATGTGTTGTTGAGTGTTTCTATGAATCTCTGTATATGAATGATATGTTGAGTTTTTGTACATGAGTAACAAGTTGAGTTCTGTACTTGATTTATATTGAATCTCTGAGTAAATTATGTGAGACAATGATTGAAGATTGATGTTGAGAATACATATAAGTTGATAAAATGAATGAGTCATGCATAAGTGAAACCATCTCATGTGTATCATAAGAGTTGCCTCAGAGAGGAGGTGTGTCAGATAGTTACAAGAACTGAGTCCGTGCGTTCAGATAAGAGAAAGTCTGAGCTAGGGGGTGACTCTTGAAGTACGGAATCACATCACATGAAGTGTGAGTGAGAACCTACGAAACACTGGGATACCCTGACTGGTCGGATAAGTTCTGGACCACTGACATGGGACTATCTTGACAATTGACACTACATGTTGATGTGTCTCATAAGAGTTGCCTCAAAGTAGAGGTGTATATAAGAGTTGCCTCAAAAAGGAGGTGTGTCAAATAGTTGCAGGAACTGAGTTCGAGCTTTCAGATAAGAGAAGTCTGAATTGGAGGGTGACTCGGCAGTGGGGAAATCACGCCACCCATGATAATCACATGAAATGTGGGTGAGAATCCTGTTGCAACACTGTGGGACCCTGACTGATCGCTTCAGTTCTGTGCCACAGGGATGGGGCTATCTTGACTGTTGGTACCACATGATAAGAGTTTAAGAGAATCAAGCATCATGATAAGAGTCTAAGAGAATCATGCATCTTTGAGGATGTTGTTATGAATATCTGTATATTGAATATATTTTGTTGCTTAAATTATGTTTATCATAAACCTACCCTGTACTTTGTGTCTGTGGTTGACACCTGCTATGACCTCGATTTTATTCGGGCGAGCAGATGAACAGCAAAGAGAGACTATTAGTTGTCTACAAGATGAGAATTTTGTTTGAAGATGTAATATTTTGAAGAAGTTATGTTTGAAGATGTATTTCTTTGTTACAGAGTGTTTTAGTTGTTTGTACTATGTAATAGAATTGATACCAGTCTGTATTTTATTGTACATCAGATTTATAAATATCAATCAGTGAGGAAATTTTTTTTGTAATCTTATTATATGTTACTTCAGAATTATAAATAGTACTCAGTAATGGAAAATTATGGTTTGATTTTTTTTAAGCAAATCAGAAAGAATTTTCATTAAAAATCAATAATAACAAGATGGTAAATTGAGGCGTTACACATTGCCTAATCTTAGTGTATGCATCGAGTTCGTGAGCGAAATTATTGACCTTTGGTTGAAAATTGAAGAGGTTAGAGGTGATGAAGGTTTGTGTTGATGAACCCATTGCTAGGACAACTTGAGTTTTTGAAAAATTTAGTTTCATTTTCGCATTCAATTTTTGTAGCCAATCCCACTGAGTTCACATTTTATGATATATATATATATATATATGTGTGTGTGTGTGTGGAGAATTTATATCATAGTTATAAAACCCGATTCGGCCCGGCCGGTCGACCGGTCCAACCGAGATCCGGTAATATAACCGGGCCGAGTGCACTATTGGACCGCTCAAGCAAGTGACTCGGGATAACCTGGTCAAACCCAGCAGGTTTTGATGAAACCTGGCGACCGACCAATTTTTAAAACCCGGATTGGGTTGTTCCATCGCTGCACTGCGAGGGAACTCGCCAGGGCGGCCTCGCCTCCGAAATTTGGCCCCACTGTGAAGCAATGAATTGGCGTTGATCGAAGACGAAGAGGAAGCGAAGGAGAGGAAGCAGAAGATGAAGCATAAGAGGATCATTGAATGAGTAGTTAGGGTATGAGAGAATGTTGGGAATGTTTGTGCTTAGGTCAGTCATGTGTGCTCAATCACATTTTCCTATTTGAATTTCAGCTAATACAAAATATTTTTATCCCAATTCTATTATCAAAGTCTTGATAAATTTTGTTTCTTCTTGTAGGAAAAGCTTGCATTAAGGAAGTATTGCTTAGTAATTGTCTCCACGAACTCATGGAGCTTCACTAGGTAGATTGCTAAAATTTTCTCAAGACTTTGGAACCAAACACCATGTGATCCTCTCTCTACTAATTCATATTGTCATGAACCTTCTAGTGCTTATCCTTTAATGTATCACCTCACATGATTAATTTGCTTTGTTTAAGATAATTACTGTGAACTATATTTTGTTCTAACTCCATCCATATAAGCTTGAGCTCTATTTGAGTATGTTGTGTGTATTTCAGGAAAGTGAAGAAGAAGTCATGGACACAGAGCAAGTCGAAAAATGGTTCTCTTTTACTTCTACTCAACACAAATGTGGTGGGTTATCTTTATAGTTTTAGGATTCAAACTCATTTACCTAAGGCTTCTATCTTTGCTTGTTTGTATACATTTGAATGGGTAGTGTTAAGGAACTTCCTTATCAAATTTTACTAAGTTTCTTATTAAATTCATATGGACAGGCCTAAATTCCATGATGAATTGAAATTATGAATATAATTACAGTTAAAACTACTTCCTATAAGTTTTGTGTAATGGGATTTAGAAAGATTGACTTACTTGTTTCGATGCCTTGGTCTTCAAGGGAGGGGTTACCTCACTACAGCTGATGTTCACTTCCTTTTCAGGTAAATTGATTCTGTTGGTATACTAATATTTATTAAGTATCTATGTACCTCATCCTTTTGCTAGTATTTGTTTTCTTTAATATTTTTCTTGGGCTCTTTGCTTTTAACTTGCATGTGGTATTGATATTTGTTTTCATTGGGAATAAGATGATAGTTGTGGACGACAAATCCGGGACTGGATAAAATTCTGGTTGATGCCATGGTTGGGCTATCACTTCTGGGTAATTTCAACACTATCTTGTAAATTCATACTTTGCTCATCATTGTTGGCTCTAATGTTTTTTGTTTCTTTCTTTTTGTTTCCTTAGTTGCAGATGATTTAAGGCATGAGAGAGCACTCTATTCAACTTAAATAAAAAAAGCTATGGTACTTTTAATTTTTTAAATTTAAAAAGATGTCATTTAAATATAATTTTAGCGCTGTGTATTAATTGTCTATGGCTAATTGCTACTCTTTAAAATAACACATTCTAAGATGGTTCTTTTAGAAAACCATCTTAGAAAGTAGACTTTTTTAAGACAGTTTTTCAAAAATCGTCTTAGAAATGTCAACTTTTTAAAAATATTTTTAAAATAAAAAACACTTTCTTAAAAAGTTTTAAAGAGAATCGACATAGAAATCGAGATTCTAAGACGATTTAAAAATCATTGTGGAAAGTGTTGACTTTCCACAACTGCGGATTCAAATCAAATTGAAAAATGATTTTTGTAGTAGTATTGTATATAAGGGCGGATTCAAACCTGGCAGGAGGGGACCAAATCTTATACTTAATCTAATAAATATTATGTATAAATTTTTATTTAAAATATTCATAACTATATATCATAAAGCATTAATTACATAAATAATATATCAAAACATATATCGTAAATCTTATAAAAATTATTATAATTAAAGCTACATAATTTTTTCTAACAAGTTAACTTTCAAAATAAATATTTTTTTTCTAAATAAAAAATAGTATAACAAGTATTACTTTAACATATTGAGAATAAACTTAAGTAGAGAAGAATATGCAAATTGTATTTGCTATTTTTTATTCGAGTCAAGAATTATTTTAATCATATTTTTTTAGAAAAATATCATACTGATTATGTTCTAAAAATCTTGTACAATAATAATAATAATAATATCCAACAACCGTTGAAGGATAATTACTTCAAATTGTTGAAAAATAGAGATTGAGACATGTTTAAACTCATATTCAAGGTATCAAGGTGAGAATCATATTGGAACATCCCACACAATCCTTGGAAGACAAAGACAAGCAAAGAAAGCCACTACTAGAAAATAGATTTTTAGCATTGATTTTTTTGGACTTTCAACATCGGTTTTTACCCGATGTTGAAACCATCAATTTTAAAAGTATCAATGTTAACATCAGTTTTCAAAAATCGATATTAACAAAAATATACAACATTGGTTTTTCTGAAAAACCAGTGTTGCCTAATAAGAAATAAACGAAAAAAAGTAAAATATGCATTAAACAACATCAGTTTTTACCAAAACCCAATTTTAAATCACGCACATCAACATCAGATTTAGTAAAAATTGATGCTGATTTATGTATTTTTTTTAAAAAAATATAATGTCTATTTTTTTAATGTTATCCAAACCTGCAAATTAAAAAATAGACCAGTCCAGGTGGATAGTTTCACAATACAATACAAAGTTTCTATGAATTATAAGTAATGGTCAAAGAAAACAATAATGTTAATACACTATAATCGATTGTAATTAAAATATTTATACAATTGTTAAAATCTTTTAACCACCTAGTGTTTCATTTCTAACTCTAAGATAAAATCTTGTCCACTGAATCCGAATTGCCTTCAATCTCTCTGGTTCGAATGGTCTTGAATCAGTAAAATACTGCATGATATAATAAAACATATCTTAAAAAGTATAAATAAAAACAAGTATAACAAATAAAATTAGTTTTGAAGTAAATAATTATCATGTCCCAGTTATCCCTGAAACCTCCTTGTACTATTATTAACATCTAATGCATGACATAATAGCCACACTCAGTGCTTCCTTTTTGCTTATTACACTAAATTCAATAACATATTCAAAGTTAAATGAAAACTAGTGTACATGGTAATAAATGTAATTTTGAATACATCAACCATTGTTTAAATGACTTTCTTACTTTAATTGCAATCCATTTAGTAGTAGCCTTGAATTTAGTTCCTTAAGTATTGTTGAATTCCTTCAAAGCATTGGTTAAGAGAAACATGCATGCATATTGTACAATTAACACATTGATGTCTTACAAATAATAAAGTAAATGTCTTACAAATTACAACTAACCTGTTAATAACTTCTTTGAAGTAGTTATCTGGCTTATTGTGCAAGGAACACAACCACACGATAACATTGTCCTTACATGTTTCTGTGAACTCTGCATCCATTTCTTAATATAGTCTTCAGATTCAAATTGTGATTGGCTAGATTTCTGTATGGACTATGGCTTAAGGAATCCATACACAAAGACATTATCCGATTGCAGACTTAAGTCATTCATATGCCTATTATTTTTAAAATAAAGTAAATTGTGCATCAATATAAAACAATTAGTTATGTAATGGACGATAATGTAAAGTGACTTACATAATCCACAGTTGTAAGACAAAGATGTTCAGACATTAACCACCATGTATTATTTCAGAAATATCTTCATGCTTTATGTACAAGGGGAAGTCCTCATTATAAACCCTAAACAAAGTAGTATCCCACGACACTTGCATGGGTCTGAGGAAAAGCTAGGGGGTGGTCAATGCGATCTAGATCGTCATCAAGTTCCGGCTTATGTACAGGTTTTGCTGGTCCCTGAGGTTCTTGTTTATCATACACAGTTAATAAACATAAGTCAATGACAGTCAACACTTTAAATGATAATAAACACAATAAAAATGAAATACCTTTTTTTTATGAAATAGGTTGTACAAGCATGTGTCGAACAAGTAAAGAAGGTATTAAGGGCTTGCCCCACTAATTGAACCTCTTCAGTGAGTACAAGGACGCGAGCATCAGCATCTCGAACTTCCTCCACACCCACCTTTACTTGATCATTGGCCAAAGGGACGTTGTGCACGGTTCTCGATCCCTCATAAACTCTTCCAAGTTCAACCAGGCGGGGATGATTTTCATCAACATACAACCCACACTTGTCTGATGCACCCGTGTCTGGGTCCTGGCTTGAGGCATCGACAAAGCTTTCTTTCGTGTTGACACGTGAATCAGAAGGACCAACCTCAACCTCAGGAGACAGTATGAATCCCTATGATTGCATCAGGGACTCAATATGGCTGAAGGACAACATCAATTATTGAGTCACTATTTCAGTCGATCCAAGTCTTCTGGGTTCATGGACTTAGACATGCAAGAGCTTGTTGAAGTCAGTCCGACGTATTGTTTGATCATCACACCAGCTCCAACAACATGAACATGGCCTGGGTGCTTTGGTCGTCCAATGGCAACAGTCAGTACATCTTGACGTCCATTGGCGACAAAGCTATCCTATGTAGATTGTTCTTCCAAGGTATTCTGCAAACAACAAAATACTACATGAGTTTTCGAATTTGTTGTTGTTTTTATAATTAATGACCATTGAAAAAAAAATAACTTACAATCCTTTCTACAATCTCACGTGCCACCTTAGATGTCACCTCTCTTGATTTTTTTTTTGTGCGAGTCATCTTCTACTTCACGTGTCGTCTAATAGGAGATGGAGGATTAATGATTGTTTTCGTGCTCCTGGATTGGGCTGCTTCCTCCAATCATTTATTTTATTTTTCCTCCATTAACTTTTGTTCTAATTGATCATAACCCCCATGAGATAACACGTGAGGGGCAGTGTTTAGTTTCTGGATGGCCTGAGCCTTATTTGTAACATCCTGTCACAATTACACAAAAACCTGTCAACTAAAAGCGCTTCAAAAAATGCAAGGTAACTATTTTATTCATAAACAATTCAAGTCCACTAACCTTCCATGAAGGGTCTCTACAACTCTGAGAAAATTGCATCCACTTTTCTTTGCTAATACCGTACTTCTCACACATAGTGTCATCCTCCTCCTCCTTGTCTTGTGCCATAGCCCATTTGGAAGTCAAATCTGACTTAAACTGCCTCCATTGCTCTTCTACCGTTTGAAGGATTTTCTTCTTCATCCTTTGGTTGGACGTTTCTGGTATATCAAATCCAGCCTACAATACAATAAATACAATTAGATGTTAATCAATGACATTCAACATTTTACGATTTTTAACTCTACCAATTACAATAACATTCAATATTTATTTCAAATACCTGAATGTCCTCCCAAATCAAATCCTTTTAAGCTGCAGGAACTTCTTTCCAGTTACCAATGGTAACATCCACCTTGTGCCGAGTGGTGATCCCAAATATGTCCTTAATTTCTTTTTGTGGGAACCATCAGCCTTCTTAGTGGCAGGATCCACATGAACCACTGGTCTCTTGACACCGACAGGTCTGGTAGCCAATGATCTCAGTCGTGTTGCATTTTTGGTCTTCTTCGATGTAGACAACGAAGGTACTGACACAAGAGGAGGAGGGGATCTCGGTGTTGCAGTCATGTTCCTGTTAAAAAAATAACATTAATTAAAGTCAAGTCATAAATATAGTAAGTTATGAATTTGTAAATGTGGAAACAAGTAAATATAAAAAGCGATTACATTAAACCTTGTTAATTAATTCTCTGTCATCATAATCATTACGATTTGCATGGACATCGTCAACTTCCTCTTCTCTAATGACGTTAGACATTTGTGTAGACAAAGGAGTGAGACCAGTATCAAGGGTTGAATCATCATGTTCAAGATTAATACCAATGATTTTTCCATGTAGAATCACTGACCACCTCTCATCACAAGGGTCTTGAATATAAAACACTTGTTTAGCTTGTTCTGCCATGATGAAAGGCTCATTCTGATGAGCTAGCTTCTTAAGATCTACCAAAGTAAATCCTGAATCAACGGTTATGATAAAGGACTATCCAAAGAGCATAAAGTTTTAGAAGCACTCCATGAATTGAAGGTTCCAATGACAAGGTCCAAAACCAAGCTTCTACAAGAAGAGATGACCAAGAGAATCATGGTTGGACTATTTAACAAGGGTAAGGATGAAGGAAGACACAAGGAGATGAATTGGAACACCTTGAAGATTGTAAGAGAACTTGTTTAGCGCAAATATCGCGCTTAGCACAATTCCTTTCGTAGCTTTCATATTTTTCCTAGTTTTCGTATTGTCGTAATTTAAAAATTTCTTATTTGTGTAATGGGCCTCAATATGGACCAAAATAGGCCCAAACTATGCATTTTTAGATTTTATTAGAGGTTTAACTCTATAAGTACTCAAACATTGCTATTTTTGAATAACTTTTGATTGAACAAAATTAAGCATTTGCTTGAATTGAGAGCTTAGCCTCTTTTTGGTTCCTCTTCTTGGTTCTTGGTTGAACTCAAATTGATTCTTATCAAGGAAGCTTTCCTTTGTGACGAATCTTCCTCAACTTATTGTTCCAATAAGGATCGTGGCGTTATTCATTACCATCTTCTACTCTTCCCCACCTTTTTTATCTATAAGTTCTACTATCTATCTCATTGGTGTCTGTAATTTGGCCTCTGGAAATGATCCAATCCAAGCATTCATGCTTTTGCCATCATCATGTGGTAATTAGAGCTAGTATCCAGAAAGCAATTCTAATTGATGTCTATCAATTTAGGTGCAATTTTCGTTCTCTTTATTTAATTTAAAAAAATGAAAAAATTAAGAAAATTTAATTCCTTCTTGTTTGTGTGTCTCTTGTGTGTTTTTCTGAAATCCCAATTGTTTCAATTTTTTTTCTCTTTTGGGAATGAAATATTTTTAGATTTGAATATCCTATCTTTTTATCTTCAATTATCCTATCTTTTTGTCTTCAATTATCCTATCTTTTTGTTGAATTATCCTTTCTTTTTGGTCTTCAATCATCCCATTTTTTTGTTGAATTCAAAGTTATTTTGAATATTAGTTGTTCTTGATGTTCTTCATAAAACTCATAGCACTACTGGAAAATTTTCAGTTTGATCTTTAAAATTCTGTCTAGAGAGTATTTGAAGCATTTGTGCAAATATTAGAAGTTTCTGATCCTAAAAGAGAAAATACGAAGGACCAAAGAGAAAATATTCAAAAATATTTTGGGATCAAAATGAAAATATCAAAAATTATAAGGACCCAAGTGTAAAAAAATGAAAAAAAAGTTACAATCAAAATTTAACAACCCTCTCTCTTAGTGTGTGTTTATTGTTTTTTCTAGTACTTTCTTTTTGCATAATTGCAATGATTTATACTTAGCCAATTCTTTTCCTATTTGTCTTGTTTGACATTCCTTTTGAGTTATACTTTCTTTTTAGCTTTTATTGTTTGTCTTCTAAATTTTCAAGGTTTGTCTTAGAGTTTTGTTTCTTCTTTGACCTCTTAAGTTGAATTTGGATTTGTTGCATCTTTCACTTTGGTTACTCCTTGAATTGAAATCTTTGGTTGATTTCAAGGGCTGAAGAAGAGTTAGTGAGTGGAAAAAGACAAGAGTGAACCTTATAGAAAAAGTTTTACAAGTGTGAAACACGAGTGTTGAAGAGTGTAAACACTTAGTGAGTGGTAAGGTCCAATATTTTATTTGTTTTACTAACATTTTCTTGTATCGATGGTGTTTGAAATTAATAGTGGTCCACCTTCCCCTAGAACCGCTAAGCTAATGGCTTCATTAGCTAAGCAAACGGATAAGTTGCAAAAAAACTGTTGAAAGGAGGATGGGAGACAAATTTAATGAGATACAAAGAAGAACTCAAGAGTTGAGTGAGAGAATGGAAGACATAGAGAGGAGACATCATAGGTCACCTCAGTTTTCTCAAGGGAGTGATGATGGCTATGAAGATGGTTGAAGACAAAAGCATCAAAGGAATATGGATGACATGGATGATGTGAAGGTCAAAATTCCTAAGTTCCTAGGTACTTATGACCCAAAGGCTTACCTTGATTGGGAGATGAAAGTCAACTAAGTTTTCTATTGTGACAATTTTAGTGAACAAAAGAAAATAAAGTTGACTAGCTTAGAATTTGAGGGATATGCCATGGCATGGTGGAATCAAGTGCAAATGGAGAGAGAAAGATTGAGAAGACATAGACCGGACACGTGGGAGGTAATAAAGAGAATCATGAGGGAACAGTTTGTCCCACCTCAATATATACAGGAAATGCATAAAAAGTTACAAAGGCTCTAACAAGGAAGTAAAAGTGTTGATGATTATTACAAGGAGATGGAGATTTCTTTGATAAGAGCAAAGATTGAAGAGACCAATGAGGCTACAGTGGCTAGATTTTTGAATGGTTTGAATAGGGACATTCAAGATGTTATAGAGCTTCAAAGCTACAACACCCTGGATGAACTCATACATAGGGCTGTGAAAGTGGAGCAACAATTGAAGAGAAAACAAGCCTACAAGACGTCTTCATATGGTTATTCATCTTGGAAGGATAAAGATACTTCCAAGAAGGAGGGTTCTTTTTCACAACATATTGAAAGGAAGTCTTCTGTAAAATATGGGAACACTTCATACTTAACCAAGAGGGGGGTGAATTGGTTAGTCTTGGTAAATTTAAAAATTTCTTGATGTTTTTAAAATCAGAGTTTCTTTGCCCTTTGGATCTTTATCACAAAATCAATTAAGAATCTTTATTCAAAATCAATCCAAGACTTGTAATGCCTCAAGAAATAATATGTAACACAGAATTCACAAGAAGAACTAACAAATATGCAGTAGATAAGAGAACACACAAATTTATACTGGTTCACCTCAAACACTATGAGGCTACATCCAGTTTCTTCTACTCAACACTAGAGTAGAGTTCCACTATAACAAATAATATCCTTACATGCAATTACAAGCTTCTCTTTATCAACCCTAGATAAAGTTCAGAAGTCTAAAATCCTATTAGACCCTTAGAAGCAATACCCACAATGAGAACACTACTCAGCTATCTTTAGAGAAAAACTATCTCTAATTTTGCAAGAAAAACCCAATAACAATGGAACTTACAAACAAGAATACAATCAAAATTTTTTTACACCATCAAAGAGTAAGGAAAGATTTCACCTGATGATCCAAGAATGATATGCATAATGAAGAATGTACCAGGTTGAATGTAGAAACAATATGCAGAACAAGCCTTTCCTTAAACTTTGAAATGATTTGCCTTGCTTCACTAAAACCTAGTGACCCATATGAGTATCAATGGAAGCAAGAACTTTAGAACCAAGAAGAATGCCTTTGTGACTGATTAGAAAGCTCTTAGAATGTTCAGTACTCGAAAATTCAATTTCTATTTCATTCTCTAAATCAGACAAGGCAAGGGTTCTATTTATATAAAGAACTGTAACTGAAATAATCGATTAAACCAACTCCTGTAATCGATTGTTTTTTTAAATAGTAATCGATTACATACACTCCCGTAATCGATTAAAGTGTTCAAGATAGGTTCTAGGTTACAGAAACGGGTTATTTAATCAATTATCCCTATGTGTAATCGATTAAGTCAGACTTTGTAAAATCATGTTTGTGAAATGTAATCGATTACAATATATGGTAATCGATTATCACAGATAATATGAAAAACATGAAATGAGCTAAATAATCGATTACAATAAGTGGTAATCGATTAAGGCAGAGTGATCTTAATTTCCAAATAGGTATTTAATCGATTACGGATTAGTGGTAATCGATTAAACCAGTCACTCAGTTAAATTTTAGTGTATGCAAGAATGAAATAATCGATTAACACGATGATGTAATCGATTAATTTGTTCATAATGATTTCCAGAAAGTTTGAAGAACAATATAATCGATTCTTTATGTCTAGTAATCGATTAAACCAGTTTAGAATAATTTTTCCAAAATACTTGGCTTCTTTTTAAGTTTCAAATCAATTACTTAAAGCCTTTCTTATATAATGCATGGATGAATATTAATGATATGCATGCAAGGACTTGGATCAATAGAAGACTTTCTTTCCTTTTACATTTAATCACAATTCTTCATCTTCAAGCCTTCAAGCCTTCAAGCATGTTGAAAGTCAAAACATCACCAAGCCTTTACATTGCTTCAATCTTCAAGAGCTCCCCCTCAAATCAACATCTTCAAGAGGTAATCCTACTTCTCCTACTCAACCCCCGTCCAATAAATCTAATTCAATTAAATGTTTTAAGTGTTTGGGTAAGGGTCATATTGCATCCCAATATCCAAACAAAAGGACCTTGATTGTGTTGGAGAATGGAGAGGTGGATAATGAGTCATCTAAAAGCTCTTATAATTCCTTTAGTGAAGAGAAGGATTATAGTTTTATTCAACCGGAAGATGGAGATCTTTTGATGGTAAGAAGACTCATGGGAAGCTCATGCAAAGATCAAGATGATACACAAAGAGAAAAAATTTTTCATTATAGATGCTTGGTGAATGGAAAGGTTTGTTCTCTTATCATTGATGGAGGAAGCTGTACTAATGTTGCAAGCACTAGATTAGTGGAGATGCTTGGTTTAAAAACTTGCGTCATCCTAAGCCTTATAAATTGTAATGGTTAAGTGACAATGGTGAGTTGGTTGTGGATAAGCAAGTGTTGCTTACATTCCTCAATGGAAAATATGTTGATGAAGTGCTTTGAGATATGGTTCCAGTAAAAGAAATAAAAATTTAAATTTATAAAAAAATTTGTCACAAAAGCCTTAGTGACGGATTTAGCGACAGAATTAGCGACGGATTTAGCGACGGAGTCTGGCGCCAGGAGCGCCACAGGTGCTGGAAGTTGGCGCCAGGAGCGCCACAGTGGCGTCAAGGGCGCGACATGTTAGTCAGGACTAGTATAAAAGGTCATTCACGCGATTTTTCTGAGGAAAACACTGTTTTCCTTCTTCCTCTGGCCCAGGCAGCCATTGATGGGCATGGGAAGCTCCATAACTTCATCCCACCTCACCTAAACACCTTCTAATCACCAACAAACATGATTAGAACCCTGTATGAGCTAAATTCCAGCCTAAAATTTGAGAGAAGCCCCATTTTCCTGAGATTCATCAGAGAGAGCTGAGGTGGAGAGGAGAAGAAGCCGTTTCTTGGATGCTAGAGCTGGGAGAAGGGATTCTCCGGCCTTCCTCAGCGGTTTTGAGGTAAGAAACTCAGCTTTCACCGGTTAATTTGTGAATTGGGTAATGGGGTGAATAGTAACCTATCTGTGATAGGGCTGAAATTAGGCTTAGGTTCTTTAGAAAAGTATGATTAGGAGGTTGTCTTGAGGAATATGGGACCTTGAAATTGAAGTTCTGATGAAGTTTGGTTTAAAAACCTGAGATTGGTCTGAGTAGGAAAAAGTTGAAGTAAATGGAAGGTACTAGGATAGGTATGAACCTAAGTACCTTTATATGAATTGTTCATGAGGCCAAATAAACGTTGAATATGCATTAATATGTCTGGTTTGGCCATGTTTGATAACTGCTGGTTTATGGATTTATAGAACAGTGAATTGCCTAATAGAGAGTCTTAGAAAGACTCTGAGGCCATGGTCAGGCTGAGAATGGTCCTACTAAGGATCTGTGAGTGGCCTATGAAGTGGTTGAACTGATAACCTTAAGATAGAGGATTGGGAAGCTATGGAAAGGAATCATGTTTCCTTTCATTTTAACGGTTGAGAACCGTTATCAGATGCCTGGTATAATGAGTCTGATATTGACTGTGCTATTTGATTGCCAGAGGGCGAGACACGAGGGTGTCAGCAGCATGGACCAACCAGCTAGAGGCTGAGGATAAAGCATGGCCATACCAGGTAAGCTCAGTGTTTTTTGGAGTGATTTCTTGGCTTGGAGGTCACTGTTTATTAGCTATGTACTTGATGATGAGAATGTACACTATCATTAATTAGAATACAACATAGTGATGAGATGAACACTGTGAGAGTGTCATACTTTGTATTGATTATGTAATTAGGTGAGCATTCTCTGGCCAGGGAATAGTGGACTATGGACCACTTGGGAATGTGCCCTTAAGTGGATGATCTCCTTTGGGATAATCCATAGACGTCCATGTAAACCCTGAATAGATGTGCCTTTAAGTAGATGATCCTATTCGGGTATTGGGCGGCAAGTCCTGAGTTGAGAGATTCCTTAGGCAATATGTGTAAAAGCCCTGAGTTGAGAGATTTCTCAGGCAATATGTGTAAAAGCCCTGAGTTGAGAGATTCCTCAGGCAATGTGTGTAAAAGCCCTGAGTTGAGAGATTCTTCAGGCAATGTGGGTGAAAGCCCTGAGTTGAGAGATTCCTCAGGCAATGTGTGTGAAAGCCCTAAGTTGAGAGATTCCTCAGGCAATGTGTGTGAAAGTCCTGAGTGGAAGATTTCCTCAGGCAATATATGCTAAAGTCCTGAATAAGTGGAGAACCCTTAAGTTTATAATTCTCCTCAGGCATTGATTTAAGTTTAGTAAGGTTTTGGAGATTTGTACCTGTCAGATGAGTTGTAAGCTCATTAAGCTTGAGAGAGAGAGTCTATTTATTAGACATACTATCTCTCAGTACTGGTGATGAATGTACCGACCTAATGAGGTGTACATAATCCAGAGTAGATGTGGTATGGGGTAAGAGAACTGAGGTGACTAGTGTTAGGCCAAATTCCTATTACATTACATTTCCTGAGGTGAACCAGGAGGAGTAAAGACCTCCAAGAACCCTGGGTTTACTGGGATTTTTATCTCACCCCATGTGGGGTTTATGTTGCAGGTGCATAGGACAGAGAAGATAGATCCTACGGTGAGAAGCCCACCAGAGTCGAGCATTAGGAGCTTGTTGACCGGAGTCTGAAAGATTTGAGGCTCCTTATGGTGTATGTATATTGAGGTAGTTTTCTGTCTCCTGTCACATCTATGAAGATATGGTTGATATCTGCCTGGATTTGGTTGTTTTGTTTGGTTTTATTTCTCTGGATCAATAAGGGCTAAATGTAGATATGTTTGAGTTTTATTCATGCTAATGTTATTGTACCATACATAATGTCTCAAGAAATGCGATCTTTACATGCTTCCGCAGCTTCATTTGCTTTACCATAGAATTTTATGCTATTCTGATATTATAATAATGTTAATACACCGGGTGCACACGGGGTGTTACAGGTTCCCATGGAAGCTGACCATGTTTTTCTTGGTAGACCGTGACAATATGATCGAGATGCTATCCACAATGGAGTCAATAATAGATATTCTTTCTTACATAAAAGTAAAAAGGTAGTTCTCCCACCTTTGTCTCCAAGTGAAGTGTGAGAGGATCAAATAAAAATGAGATTGAAAAGGGAGAAAAAATAAATTCAAAGAAGAAAAGAGTCCTTTGAGAAAGAAAAGTCGAAAAGAAAAATATGGCAAAAAGAGTGAAAAGAAATAACAAACGAAAATTGAAAAAAAGAGTGAAAAATAATTAGTGATAAAAAAGAGTTTGTTCATCAAACCTAAGGAGGTAAAAAGAGTGATACTATCTAGACAACAAATGTATTTACTCATTCCAAATTATATGTGTTTGTCTTCTAGTGCCCTTGAGTTGTCTCAAGGTTTTGATACACTTTTAAAGGAGTTCCTTTTCACAAGACATACCTCATAGCTTGCCTCCTTTAAGGGAATTGAGCATTAAATTGATCTTGTTCCGGGAGTGTCACTTCCTAATAGGGCTGCCTATAGGAGTAATTCAAAAGAGACCAAGGAGATTCATAAGCAGGTTGAAGAGTTGATGCAAAAAGGATGGGTGAAGGAAAACTTGAGCCCATGTACAATGCCGGTCATCCTAGTCCATAAGAAAGATATGAAGGATGTGCACGGATTGTAGACCTATCAACAACATAATTGTAAGGTATCGACATCCTAATCCTACTAGACTTAATGATAGGGTAACCAACTCTATCACTTTTTTTCTCCTTTTGAGGTCGTTTATGATTTTAACCTATTATTCCCTGTTGATTTAATCTCTTTACTTAATGATTCTTCTATTTTCAGTAAGAATGAGCTTTCTAGAGCCACTTTTTTTAGGAAACTCCATGAAAGGGTGCAAAATCAAATTGAGAGGAAGATGGAGCAATATGCACGACATGCCAACAAGGGGACAAAGACCATGGTATTTGACCTTGGAGATTGGGTTTGGGTACATCTAAGGAAGGATAGGTTTCATTTCAAAGGAAGTCTAAACTCCAACCTAGGGGTTATGGTCCTTTCAAGATCCTTGAGAGATTAATTACAATGCCTACAGGATTGACTTGCCAAGTGAGTATGGGGTGAGTTATAGTTTTACTGTCACTGATCTTTCTTCTTATGATATAGGTGTTTTAAATGTGAATCTGAGGACGAATTATTTTTAAGAAGGAGGGGATGATAGATGACCATCTAAAGAGCATGAAGTTATAGAAGCACTCCATGAATTGAAGGTTCCAATGACAAGGTCCAAAACCAAGCTTCTACAAGAAGACCAAGAGAATCATGGATGGACTATTTAACAAGGGCAATGATGGAGGAAGACACAAGGAGCTGAATTGGAGCACCTTGAAGATTGTAGGAGAGCTCGCTTAGCTCAAATATCGCGCTTAGTGCAATTCTTTTCGTAGCTTTCGTATTTTTCTTAGTTTTCGTAATTTTTGTATTGTGTAATTTAGTAAATTTTTATTTGTGTAATGGGGCTCAATGTGGACTAAAAGAGGCCCAAACTATGCATTTTTAGGTTTTATGAGAGGTTTAACTCTATAAGTACTCAGACATTATTTCTGAATAACTTTTGATTAAATAAAATTAAGCATTTGCTTGAATTGAGAGCTTAGCCTCTTCTTGGTTCTTGGTTGAACCCAAATTGAATCTTATCAAGGAAGCATTCCTTTGTGGCGAATCCTCCTCAACTTATCGTTCCAATAAGGATCATGGCGTTATTCATCAGCATCTTCTACTCTTCCCCACGTTTTGTATGTAAGTTCTACTATCTATTTCATTGGTGTTTGTAATTTGGCCTCTGGAAACGAGCTAATCCAAGCATTCATGCCTTGGACGTCATCAGGTTCGCACACCAATATTGGTATCAACCCACTTACACTTGAAAACACTCAGAGTGAAGTTAACATAATTAAGCTTCCAGATTTCATTAATGACTCCAAAGTAAGGGATGGATGCCAGACAGGGATTGTGGTCATGGACAGTAGCAAAGTGTTGGGATTCAGCCCTAAGACTAACCCTACTATTTTACATTGTACTATTGTCATCTTGTTCTTTGGTGTAGTATGAATACTTGTTGATATCGTGTCCCTGCCAACTTCTAACATTTCTTTGAGGCCCATCTGCTAACTTCCTTAACATTTTAGAGACATTGTTGTCACCAAAGATTATATCTTTTAACCAATTTAGCAAAGTCTTGTTATGCTCTTTCAACAACCTATTCTTGGTCATTTTTGGGTTACTTTCCTTCACTAAGGCTTTGTGACAAACTATGTATGGTAGAACTTCATTACTGTTATTCAGTATATACAAATGAGCTTGTTGCAATTTGTCTAGACCGCAATTTATAACATCCAGCCTCGTGAACCCTTACCTTCAACTTTCTCGTCATGCTGACACTCGGGAAGCCCAACAGGCTTTGCCTTTTAAGATCTTCATGATGGTGTAGATTCTTTGTATACCCTTTTAAGATCTTTATGTATCACTCAACTGTGTACATCCACCATGAATAAACGGGACCACACAATTTAGTTTCCCTGACCAAATGAACAATTAAGTGAACCATGATGTCGAAAAATGAAGGAGGAAAATACATCTCCAACTGAAACAAGATAATTGTACCCTCGTATTCCAAGTCATCTAATTTTACAGGGTTGATAATTTTGCTACAAATGGCATTGAAGAAAAATCACAATATTAATAAAACAAAACAAAAAATAATGGTCAACGACATATCATATCTACATATTTGATACGTGGATCATGTCTTTTAATTGTGCATATTTGATACATGCATCATGTCTTTTAATTGGATTGTCCGTAAATATTATTTTTCTTTTTAGTATTTTTATTTTTTATCTATTAATATGTTAATATCAACTTGTCAAGATTAAAAAGAAAAAAATATATGTTCTTCCCAAAAACTTAACTAACATGAATAAAAAAAATTAGTATGTGAGACATTATCACGTACCCTCACATATATTACATGTTTATGATGAGCATTGTTATTTCACTCGATCAATCTCTTGCACGAATAGCACGAAAACTAACTTTGAACGGCTGGACTTTAATAACATCAAACTAAAAGCTAGGCATTAGTAGTAAACATGATGAAAATTTTTATTTTAAAATAATAACAATTATATATATTTAATAAAAATCACACTATTTCAATAAATTTTTTTAAAAAATTACATGAAATATTTAAAATAATTATTTATAAAAATATAAAAATTAAAAAACTAGCACCCTATTTAGATAATTTTATATTATACATTCCTATTTATTATATTTATATTTTTAAGAAATTTATAGTTTTGATATAGGTATTGTAAGATAAGATTTTTTTAATTAAAATATAATTAATCTTCGTACTCAATTTTAATGCAATTATATTTAAATTTTTATTTAATATTTTAAAAATTAATAATTTTATTTTAATATATTTTTAAAAATAATAAATAAAATATAACAAATTTTTATTTTAAACAAATTTGTGTATCGATTTAAATATAATATTATGATATTTTATCATTTAACTTAAAAATAAAATATTTTTTTCTCTTCTATCTTTTTTCTACGGTTCTCTCCTACATATGTGGAAATTATTTTTAAGTTAAATGATAAAGCTTTAAGTTAAATGATAAAGTATCACATTGTCTTTGAATTAAATTTTGAAAAAACAAAAGATTCAATAATTTTTTTAGTCTAAATGTTTTTGTGTTGAATGTTAATGCACACCAATTAGGATGAATATTAGTATTTTCCTACATATATATTATATTTATTTTAATTAATATCAAAATATTTATATAATATTTCACTGAATTTAATATTTTAATTAATATAAATTTCTTAAAATATTTTTTACTAAATTTAATATTTTAATTAATGTAAAAATTATTTATATAATATATTTATTTATTTATGTTTCTCTTCTGACTCATTTAAACACATAGACTTTTTTTTTATAAAAAAAATCTTCTTATTTCTATCTTTCTAAATAATATAAATTTAATATATTTTCCTTTATGTTCATCTTTTTTTAATATTAGTTTATAAAATTCTAGTCAAAACAAGCAATAATTGAAATAAATAAAGGAGTATCATAGTAAGTTCCTATATTACTCCTTTTTATAAAATTCTAAAAAAAATAGTAACCTAATTCATCATACATGCC
>PYAF01003702.1:132324-152989 GCA_007407185.1 Glycine tomentella
GTCAAAACAAGCAATAATTGAAATAAATAAAGGAGTATCATAGTAAGTTCCTATATTACTCCTTTTTATAAAATTCTAAAAAAAATAGTAACCTAATTCATCATACATGCCAATAAAAAAAATTAGTTTATTTAGTTTATCATAAATTTTAATTTTATTTTAAAATTATTCATAATATTAAATGATTTAAGATATAATTATTTTTAAAAAACATTTTTTCAATCAATAGATATGTTTTATTTTATTGATAGTTCAATAAAAACATCAACTCCGTGAGAAAAAGAGAGTAATCTCACAATTAATTAGGATAAAAAATATTTTATTTTGCTTCATATACAAATAAAAAGGAGCAGAGGTAATAATAAATAAATAAAATTTCTTCTCAGTAACCATTCAGCTTAGTAGATTTTGTTTACCATGTTTTCATTCAGAGAGAGAGAGAGAACAAAAATGAAACGACAGCATGTGGTGGTCGTTCAGCAGAAAAGAGACAGAGGGTTAAGGATATCATCTTCTTCCACTGCCGAGGAAGTTAGTGAAGGAATCGATGGCACTGCCCTCAGTGACAGATCCAGGAAAATTAATAAAGGGTGGGTACCCGAGGATGCGTAGCCGTGATGGAAGTCGGCCTGCGATGACGCCGGAAAAGCAGTTGCATGAGTAACTAACATTATTTGATTAAAAAAATAGAAAAAAATTGCATAAAGTAATAAAATGGGTGCAAAAAGCAACAGCCAGGCCCAAATAAACAAAACACCATCAAGTATATGTCTTCTTCTCTTCCATTCTGGCGCCGCTCGTCCTTGGTGTGTCACTTCTCTTCCTTCCTTCTGCGGCTTCTCTTCCAACACAACCTACCAGTTAAGCAAATACATTGATGTTTAACATTCTGCA
This sequence comes from Glycine tomentella, assembly GCA_007407185.1. NCBI lineage: Eukaryota > Viridiplantae > Streptophyta > Magnoliopsida > Fabales > Fabaceae > Glycine > Glycine tomentella. Next base: position 133,219 of record PYAF01003702.1, read on the forward strand.
GTACATGTTTGTTCGTGCATATAAGAGATTGAATACTAACCAAAATTTAAGGGTGGGCACCGACGCACCGTACTTGCCCTCACGCCTCTGTCTCTATTCACACGACGGTCAACGATGAGATTCAAGGGTGGACACTTGTCGCCCTTCTCTTAACGTGGATCCGCCTCTAACTGTCGTCACTGCTATTGTTACAGGTTAGTAATTAACTTAATTAATTGGTTCTCTTTCACTAATCGACGTTTCACATTTTCAGCTTTGCACCGGTTTACGGATTAGGTGAGGAATTCATAATGAAAGAGAAGAGAACCCATAAAAATTAGGTATTTTAGGTGAGAAAGTCATAATGAACGATGATAGAAAACCTTAGAAATAACGGAGACCTGTGAATGTTTGATTTTTTTTTCTTTCTTTTCCTCATTTTTTAATTTGAAAATAATTCTACACTAACAAAAATAGCTATTGCCTTATACCACTCTCCATTATCTCTTTAAGTAATCTTACTCAATTGTAATTTATTTTAATCTTATTATTGGTATGGACTATGTAGTATGATTAGGAAATTGGTTTTGTCCATGATTAATTTCTGTTGATCATTTTTAGTAAGATTTTTTTCCTTCTAGTCATATTTTTTCTTGTCAAATCGAGATCTTATTTAAAAATCTAATATAATACCACTCTAATCAACCAATGGTTTGCTTAAGTGTAATTTAAAAATTAAAAAAATTCTAAAAATAAAAAATCAAACGTACTACCGCTTACTGTTGTTGTCTGATACGTACTACTACTTCTGGAATGATTTTGTACAACAATTATTTAAATTAACTCGAACTAATTTCCGTTGTACAATATGAATGTTTATTTTTACATAATTAAAATTTATAATAAATATTTTTTTAATATATAAATTATGTTTTAGATTTGTAATGAATAAGTTAATTTGTAAAATAAGATTATTTTTAAATATTAACAATTTATTTCTATAAAAAATGACTGAAATTCAATTTAGGCATAAAAACAAAAGATGATAGATTTTAAGTGATAGACAGTTAAAAATAAATCAAATATGCAAATGAAGATGATAGTTTGTGATGATTAGAGGATAATTTTTTTGGCTAGTTGTGGAGTAATGTTGGAATTAAGGTTTTAAAAAATAGTTGGCGACCATCAAGGGTTTTAACTATTCCCATTTCCCAACCGCAATTAGAACCACATCGATTACATTTATCCACGATTTGCTGTAATATCAACAAATATGATGAAATTGTAACGTGATCAGAACTGATATTTAAAACCTTGGTTGGAATCCATATTTAAATGAGATAAGATAACGAATATTGAAAAGGTAAACAGTCTAGGAGTCTTACTTTCCAAGCTGTGAATTATTCATATGTAAGATAGGGATATATATCTATTTATTTGACTGTTCAACGAATTCATGGCATGTGGAATTTAGTGGTATTGGTGCTGAGACTACTCGTGCTCTTGCTATGCGTGGTCCATGTAATTATGGGGGTGAAAAATATGAATGCTTCAAAAAATATAAAAGAAACAATACTTAAAGGGATTGCCTCAGCTAAAGTTGATGCTATGGAGTTAGACCGTAGTTAAATGACATCTATTAGGAAATTTGCATCAGAGTTCATTTCTTCTAGTCTTGCACTAAACATTTTGATGTAAGTGTACAAAGGCTACATTGCCAAAAAAATTCATAGATGTGTCTGTGTTCAATACAGTTGACAGTTACTCTCTCTGCGCATAAATCTTAATTCTGTTCATTCAAGGAAACAATGGAGTAGTAATGTTTTTGGTTTATTTGTTGCAATTTAAGAAACAATGCAGGAATTTTTGGAACCCCTTTCATGCTGTCTGAAGATAACATCGAACTACAATTTGCCACAAATCATATGGGTATGTAGAAACTATCAAATGTTCCATAACCTGAAGTTTTTTGAGCTTTACATAATATTAGGCTTAGGAAAAAAAAAGAACGAAACTTTATGGCAATGAAGTTTCCTTAGAGCATATGGCAATGAAGTTTAATTATTAGTGAGTATATTGTTCATTCTAAAGAGTTTATTTGACATTTACTCTCTCAATATAAATCAATGAATCAAAAATTATTTTTAACATGATTTTTAAAATAATTATTATAAAAATCAACAACTTTAACATGTAACAATATACGAAGGTTTGTGATTGAAAATGTAAAAGAGCTTTAACTATCCATGCATATATCATTTATTCACACTAAATTATAAGCTTGGAATCCTTGCAAGATAAGAATCTTGATCATTAAAAATAGCAAATTAATATAGATTAACATGCAGTACTCATAATATTATTGACGTTTATTTCATTCACTATGTTTGCTATCTGTATCTGCATTGCCAATTGTCACCAAGTATTCTACTTGATCAAATTCATGCTGAAATCCCAAAGTTTCTTAGCCAAATCAATTTCCCTTGCTTGTGAGTTTGCTCTGGAGATATTATTATCTACAAAATATTCGACACTAATTCCCCTCACTTCTGGGTGCATGCAATGCTACATAACATGTTGTTGCTGCTCCCTACAATAAGGTTGGATAAGGTGAAAAAAAAAATCATATGTGAGAGCACGTTTATTTAGGGAATTGCATTCAATTAGGATTTTAAAGAAATTTAAAAGATTTTTTTTAAAAAAAAGTCTTGAGGTATTTAATTAAATTTTTTAAATAATAAAAATAAGTCTTGTGTTATTTAATCAAGACTATTAAGATTTTTTTAAAAAATTCAATAAAATTTGTTGGTATTTAATTAAGATTTTTTACTACTTAAAAAAATATTTTTGTATTAAAAAATATACAAATTTCGATAGATTCTTTCTTAAGATGAATTTTAATGATTTTCATGAGACCTTTTATGAGAAAATGAACATTAAACAATCTCACTCAAAGTTGCCCTTAAAATTTCATGAGACTTTATTTTCATGTAAGTTGACATGTTTTTCTATTTCTATCACACATAATCCTCTACCTCTTTGTTGAAAGTGAAATAAACATTCATAATTTTTTTTACTTTCGACCAATGATCAACATGTCCTAGAACATGTGATATGAGATATTTTTTCCAATTATTTGAATTTAGGGAACATCTTGACTATGTGCTTATACATATAAATGGACGTGAATATATATAATATATGTACATAAGAAATATATAGTTTTAATGAACGTGAGAATGTTACTCATGTATAAGTATATAAATATATATAAAAATGAGGTTTGAAACATTTGTTGTGCATGTTTTTTGTTTTGTGGGATCATTATTGCGGGAATGACTACAAGTATTCATACTATTGTCGGACATTGTGGTATATATTTTTTATACAATTAACATGGTTGATGATTGAAGGGGAATAAACTTATTTTGCTTGTAAATATGCTAGGAGAAATTGATAATAGGTTTATGATTATTTGTATAAGATGAGTTTTATTTAAAGTGTTAGGTGAGCAAAATTCATGAATTTCTATCAATAATTTTAAATATTTTTAAAAAATTCACGAATTCCTTTAAAATCTCAAAAATCCATAATGTTTTTTTAAATTTTATAAATCCATTAAAATCTGAATTATAAAATTATAATCATAAAAGTCTTCCAAAAATATCTTAAAAATCATTACATTCTTACAAAATCTTTTAAAATTCACAAGATTTTTTATGTCAAAATATTTTAAAATCCTAATCTAATACACCCTCTTAATCTTTTTTAAGGAAAAGATAATTTTTTATAAGTGATTTATATATAAAAAATTAAAATGACAATCAATTTTGATAACATGAAAAAGAAAAAAACTTAAAACATGTTAATTTTTTTTGAGTAATTTTTAATTGGTTTACAGTATAATTAGAAATGTTTATACTACTCAAAGTATATCAAAATTAAAATATTTTCAAATTCCCTTTTAAGATTAATTAACAAAACCCCTTACATATATAGTGGGATTTTGATCCAATTGAGAAGTATATATCATGTGAGAAAGTAAATAGGACATATTGGTTTAACTAACCTGTTGGACATTTTTAAGTGAAAATCCAGTGAACTTAGAAAATATATATGAAAGTACTGCATAAATCAACATCAACGTCAATAATACTTTTAACTCAAGTTAATTGGGGTTGGTGGTAGATGAACCAAATGATAGATATGAGGAAGGTGAAAAACAAAAGGAGAGAAGGAAAAAGGAAAAATAAAACAAAAGAAAAGAAAATAAGGGTGAAAGAAGAAGGGAAAAAATGAAGAGGAAGAGAACAAAAAAAAGGGATCATTTGGAATATAGAGATAATAACGAGTCTAACAATCCACCAAACTTATAATTTTTCTCTATTCCGTCCTAAAACACACATTTTGTCAATCTATATCTCACTTCATTAAATCTTGTTAAATTACATTTCCCCAATTAAGTTTCGGTCTACCTCTACTAGTTAAGTTTCCGTCTACCTCTACCGCTCTTTGTGACAAATTCTTGGTAACAAACTCTTGTTATTGCGGGAGCATTCAAGTGCCGTCTCATTACGTGTCCAAATCACCTCAATCTATGCTTCATCGTCTTTTCACTCACCGGTATTACTGTTACCTAAAACTTAGTGAAGCATGTGAAATTACTAAGGATACCTATAGGTGAACATGTGAAATTGTTTTGGGAAGACGCTTAAAGAGCAAATCCTAAGTCTGAATTCAATAGAACATGCAGTCAATCTATTTAATTTAATAAATGCATTGTTTTCTTTATAAACAATATTCATGTAAAATATAAGTTTCTAATGCCAAAAACTATGTTGAGGAATTGGAGTTATATTGCATTGTGAATCCAGTGAAACGTTTGACAATTCAAGGAAAGTGAACGAAAGTAGTATGCTTCACATAATAGAGGATTATATAGAATATTTTTCTTTAGTATCCAAAATGTAACTAAGTTTGTATTGTCTAAACCTACGTTGAGGAATTGGATTGCATTGTGTATCCATTATATTGAAACATTTAAAAGACAATTCAAGGAAAATAAACAAAAGTGATATGCTTCATATAATGGAGGATTATATAGAATTCATTTACCCCAAATAGTGCAATGTGGTAGTTACCTATGAATACACTGCTGTAACGAAAAATATTAGTGACAATGACCCCTGGGTGAAGAGAATAGGATTGGCAAAATGGTCCTGATCCGCGGGACCAGCCCGCTTAACCCGCAAAAAAACGTGGGTTGGGTTGATAATATCAGCCCGCAAATCAAAAGCGGGGCGAGTCAGCCCAGTCCACAAAATTACAGGTCAAACGCGGGGCAGGACGGGGCGGGCCAGTCCGCTGGGCCAATATTATTTAAAATATTAAATATTAAAATTAAATAGATATATTTAACATATTTTGAAATAGATATATTCTTTTAATTTATACTTTTTTGCACTCTCATAATTAACTTTTAGTTTAAATATTAAAATATTTATGATAATGATACTTTCAAATAGTCTTTCATTACTAACATATTACACTTTAGACAGTTTACATCCGTAAATTCCATTTGCAAATGATGTAATTTTGTGAATTATCACATGACATCATTTATTTAACATTAATTTTAAATTATTTACTTTTAATTAACTTTGTGTTTTTTTATTTATCATATTTGTATTTTTTAATAATTTTTTTATTGTTTTTTTAAAATTAACTTTCTTATTTTTTTTAATTTTTTAGGCGGACTGGCCCGCTAGCCCGCATTAAAGTGGGACGGGCTGGTATTTCCAACCTACTTTGCAAAAGCGGGTCGGACCAGCCCATCCCACATTTTTTGCGGGCTGGACCAGCCAACCCCATTTTTTTACGGACCAACCCATTTGTCATCCCTAGAAGAGAATTAACAGTAATATCTGTCCCATCTTCCTTCGTGACCAACATGCAACATCAAACAAACAATGTTACATATATCAAAGACACTAATGAGACAAAACCAGAGGGCAATTTTTGCTCACAAAGAGAGGGTAAAATGAGAAATTAAACAAAATTATCTTATGATTGTGGTCGGTACTTGTTATACTAGTTGGTACTTGTTATACTAGTTGCCAAAAACCTAAAAGATTGACTCTAAACCTGATCGAGATCAAAGAAGGACAAAATTTGGTATTGATAATGATAAACGTTTTCTAAAAATTAGTTAGGTCATTTATCTTTGGTAAAAAATGGGAATATCTAGTTTATAGTTAAAAACTGATAAACTAGTTTATTGAATTAAGTATTTTATGAAATTATCTATTAAATTAGTCGATAAACATAAAATAACATAAATAAACATGTTTATATAGTATTTTATATAAATTTTAATTTTATTTTATCAATAAAAATATATTTTTGGGTAATTTTAATTTTAATTTTTTAACTAAATTTTGAACTCTTATATTTTTTAATTAAATAAAATTATTTTAAGTACATTTTTCAGTTTCAATTATTATATTTTTATATTATGTATTATACTAATATGATTAATTAAACAAGTTTTGTAACTAATAAAAAAAAGTTAAAACTAGCTCAAAACATACTCTCAACCATCTGCATAAAATATAAGGTCAATTTAGTGAATAGATAGTAGATATATAATGAAGCAATATCTATTTCTTAATCAAATTCCGAAGGCCTGAAAAACAACCAAAAGAAAACATAAAACAATAAATTTAATGAGATGCAAATATATGGCTTGACTATACTTTTAGTTCCAAAAATTTAAGATATATTTGTTTTAAAAAATCTATAATTTTAGTATTTAAAAAAATACATTTTTATTCCCTAATATTAAATTTACGGGACTAAAATGATTTTTTAAATCTGCTTTTATTCATTCAATAACAAATTTTAGGGACTATTTTTTTTTTCAAATTTGAGGAATTAAAATGATTTTTTTTAAAATTAAGAGATCAAAATTAAATTCACCTCAAATTTCAAGGAATAAAAAAATGTTAACTTAGCATAACAGTAATAAACTAATAATCATAGATAAAGGGAATATTCCATTTGCAAATTATTTTTGATCTCTACTTTTACATAAACATCTTTACTCCTTAAACTAATCAAAAATGACCTCTTATTATCCTTGTAACTGCTCATGTAACCAACTGTTATTTAAAAATGGACAGTTTGTTTTTTTTTGAATTATCTATAACAAAAAAAAAAAAAAGAACTGATACCTCACACATTCAAAACTACCACAAAGTTGCAGAACCTTAAAAACAATTGTTCCAATTCCAACTTTCACAAGTTAAGAATAGATAAAGGCGATATTGATCGATGTAACCTCTCTTTACTCTCTATTTTTTATTTGTTCATTTTACCCTCAAATGTTTTTTTCATGTTTAAAACAAAAATAACAACAACCATGTACAAATGGAGATTAAAAAAATGATTTTGTTTATGTGGTCTTCACTTTCATCTAGTTAATTTTACCCTTTTGCTCTCACTTCTACCCACTCTCTCACTAACTGAAGTTACCCAATTAGAACTGTCCACAACTTCAAGCGTGGAAAACGGAAAACTGCACACTCTTTTTTTATGTATATCATCTATAAAATAATTAAAAATTATTATACTATATTTTTTTTTGATGCAATAGCACAATAAAAATGCAGACATAAAGACGCTGCCACTCGTATTTCCACTCGTTATTCTTATAAATGATTTCCTTTCTCAAACTTTCTTTTTCATCTTTGATGTTTGTTATGGAAATAATATTTGGGCCTAATTAAGAGGCCCAATTGACGTTAAAGATAGTGAGTTTAACTGTTTCATTGAATGTGAACTATGACTGAGTCGTGGCTTGCAGTTGAGGATACGCGAGTGGAGGCCGATATTCCCGGAGGCCGTTCGTGTAGCAACCGCAAGGTAATGTGCTTATAAATATTCAGTGGTTACAGCCAAAAAGACACACACATTCTGACTATGTCTCTTTCAATTACACAGAGCACACACCTCACATCCATTGGTGTATTTCTCTGTGATCATCTACTTCGAGGTATCATTCCCCATTGATATTCTTGAAGTAGCAGAGTTGGAATTGATCCCAAAGCAATCATTCAGTACATTGGTACTGTACATTTGTGTTCTGGAAACAATCAGAACATTGGCACCTTCTGTAAATTTGAGTCCCACGCTTCAGAAATGGTGAATACCAGAAACAGTCATTCAGTGCCGCGTTCTGAAATGCTGAACAGGGAGATTGTCATACCCGAGAATAGAAACGCAGCGCAACGAGAGGAAGTGCGTGTTACGGAAGCTATCTCTGATGCGGCTTCTTCTCCGGTCCAGGCGGAGCAACGGAGGGAAGTTCCGGCGCGAAGGATGGTGCAGGAGGAGGAGTTGGGTGAACCATTTGTCAGCAATGCTCTCAAGTCAATTTTGGGTCGGATTGAAAGTATTGAGAAAAGACAAGCTCTCCAGAGACAGGAGGATATCCGCATTATAACACGGAAGATGGAGGAGCGTAACAAAGAATGGAGACAAGTTGAGACTCAGCGGATGATACGTTTGGAACAGAAATTGCAGTCCATGGTGGAACGGGCCAACCCAGCAGATCGGGCACCAGATTTGAGATTATCCTTGAGTAAATCGAGGAATGCTGAATACACAGCAGATCAGACACGAGGTGCGGAGCCGTCTCGAGAACGGATCCGAGTTCATGAGGATGCTGAGTACCCAGCAGATCGTGCACGAGAGGAAGAGCCGACTCGAGAACGGATTCGAGTCCATGAACCATCGGGAGATGACAGAAACAAGGGAGGTTGGCATGGCCGGGTTGAAAATTTAGAAGTTCCACGGGCAAATCAGGAAGGAACGTGCCCCGATTTCGAAGGGGAGATAGACTCACGTGGAAAGGAGGGACCCCTTTATCGTCGAAAGTACAGCCGGGGACAGCAAAACAACAATCCGTTTGTAGACGAAATCGTGAAAGCCCGGTATCTGGATGATTTTGATGGGTCATTTCTATCAAAATATGACGGGACACAAGATCCATAAGTGCACATCGATGAATTCGATTTGCAAATGTGTGTCCGAGGTATTGAAGAGCCTATTATAAGAATTTTTGTCACTACATTAACAGGGTCGGCACAGACTTGGTTTCACACTCTGCCGCCGAGGTCTATTAGAAACTTCAAGGATTTCGGGCAGAAATTTTTGCTGAATTTTGCAACTAGTAAGAAGCAGCCAAAGTCCGAGTTCACTTTGGGAAAAATTAAGCAGTTACCCGGGGAAACATTACAAAGCTATCTAGACCAGTTCAAAGAAGCAGCATTACAGGTGCAAGGGTTGGAGGAAAAAGTTCACGTCTATCTGATCTCTGCCGGGTTGAATGGGTCTTCTCGATTTGCCAAGTCCATTTATAAAGATCCGGTGAAATCGTTGATGGAGTTTCGTGCTCGGGCGAAGAAATACCTAGAACTGGAGCAGATGGAGATAGCCAACAACCCAGGACGACAGAAGGAGAGAAGCGACAAGAGGAGTTCACCCCCAAGGAATAAGGGACAGGCCGAGAATCGAACCCGGAACAATGAAATGAAGTTTAGGCCGGGTAGGTACGAGAATAAATATAAGAAGTACACCCCGCTTAACGTCTCCCGTTCGCAGATTTGGAAGGAGGTAGCACTTACTGACATGAAAAAAGTAGAGCGACCCCGGCCCATCTTTGGTAAAACCGGGGTGGATAAGTCAAGATTCTGCGAATTCCACAATGGACCCGGGCATACCACGGACCAGTGCTGGGATTTACGCGATGCAATCGAGAAGTTCATTCGAGAAGGAAGATTGAGGCAGTATGTCATTAAAACACAAGGAAGAAAGAATAAACGCAAAGGAGATGATACTCAGCCCGAGAAGAAAGATGAAAGGAAGAAACAACGAGAAGAGGATGATACATTCCCAGAACCCGAGTTCGAATGTAATGTGATCTCAGGGGCCATGGGAGGAGGAGGCGACACTGCTAATCAAAGAAGGAAATACTTGAAGGAGGTGTTGTCGATCAGAGCACAGCCGAAATTTAAAGACAGGGTAGGAGATCAGGAACCTCCACTCCTGTATTTTACAAAGCAGGATATGGAGGGAGTGGTGCCCGGACATGAGGATGGACTGGTCATTACGTGAACGGTTGGAAATTGCCGGGTAAGAAAGATGTTCGTAGATAATGGGAGTTCTACTGGTATAATCTTGTTGAGTGCGTTTAAAAAAATGAAGCTGGATATTGAGGACTTGAAACCGTGTAAAACTATGCTGATCGGTTTCAATGGGGGAAACACGAACGTTAAGGGATCCATTCATTTACGGCTGACGTTGGGTACGAAAGAAGCCTTCAAGTCGGAAAGGGTGAAGTTTGTGGTGGCCGATTTCCCGTCCCAATATAACATGATTTTGGGAAGACCCACAATTCATAGGTGGGATATTTTGATGTCCACGAAGCATCAGAAACTTAAATTCGTTGGCAGCAATGGTCAGGTAGTGACGGTGTGTGGCGATCAAAAGGATTCTCGACAGTGCTATTATGATACAGTTCGAGAAAGTGAAAGTAAACCATTCTTAGCATCTAGGGATTCGGGTAGAATCCAGCAAATTCAGGAAGTCAGCGATGACAATAATAATCAAGTCCAACCGGTGAATGTGGTAGAGCTGGATATGATAGAAGCATCAGATGATTGGAGGCCGGAGCCGGTAGAAGAGGTGGAGCAGATCCAGATAGGGGATCAGGCGGATCAAATAACCAATATCGGACGAGTGATGGAGCCCGGAGACAGGAAGGCACTCCTTCAATGCTTGAAGGAAAATCGCGATGTATTCGCATGGAAGGCATCTGAAATAGTCAGAATAAATCCTGAATTCTGTTGTCATAAACTATCCATGTACCCGGGAGCGAAGCCAGTGCAACAAAAGAAAAGGAAGTTGGGACCGGAGAGGATGCAAGCGCTGCGGGCTCATATTGAGGAGTTGTTACAAGCCGGATTCATATGGGAAATTCAGTATACCACCTGGCTTTCAAATGTCGTGTTGGTTTGGAAACCAAATGGGAAATGGAGAGTATGCACGGACTACACAGATTTGAATAAAACATGCCCGAAGGACGCGTATCCCATGCCGAATATAGACCAGTTGGTAGATAACTCTTCTGGATACAAAATTCTGTCTTTCATGGATGCATTTTCCGGTTACAATCAAATTGCAATGCACCCGGAGGATCAGGAGAAAACAACATTTATTGGCGACAGGGCAAATTACTGTTATAACGTAATGCCGTTTAGGTTAAAAAACGTTGGGGCCACGTATAAGAGAATGATGAACACTGTGTTCGAGCCGCAGCTTGGCCGCAACATCGAGGTCTACATTGATGATATGATAGTCAAGACTGCAGAAATCAGCAAGCATGTAGTAGACCTGGAAGAAACGTTTAGCCGGTTACGCAAATATAACATTCGTTTAAACCCTCTGAAATGCACCTTTGGAGTCGGAGCCGGAAAATTCTTGGGGTTTATGCTAACACACAGAGGAATAGAGGCTAACCCGGATAAGTGCCGAGCTGTGTTGGATATGCAATTTCCAACTAGCAAAAAGGAGATACAGCAACTAACAAGAAGGATTGCTGCGTTGACACGCTTTATGCCGAAGTCGGCAGAAAAAGCCCTTCCATTTTTCAAAATGTTGAAGAAGCAAGCTTTAATACAATGGAATATAGAGTGTGAAGATGCGTTCACCCAAATGAAAAAGTCCTTGGCTTCCCCCCTGTTCTGTCGAAGCCGGAGCAAGGAGAAGTGCTGATCATGTACTTATCAGTAGGCAACGAGGCTGTTAGCGCGGTGTTATTTCGGGAGGTCGACGCAGTCCAGAAGCCAATATACTTCGTGAGTCGGGCTCTGCGTGACTCCGAGTTGCGATATCAGAAGCTAGAGAAGCTGGCATTTGCGTTGATCATATCCGCGAAAAAGCTTCACCCTTACTTCGACAAGTGCTGCATAAGCCAGATTTGGCAGGAAGGATGACTAACTGGGCGGTTCAACTTTCCGAGTTCGATTTGAAATTCGAAGCCCGGCATACCATTAAATCCCAAGCATTGGCAGATTTTGTTAGAGAGCTTACTCCTCACACCCCTGGAGTAGAAAACTGGTGGAAATTGTACGTAGACGGCTCATCTAACAGGAAAGGAAACGGCGCTGGAATCATAATTGAGAACCCAGATGGAGTAGCTACAGAGTTCTCTCTACAGCTCAATTTTTCGACGTCAAATAATCAAGCCGAGTACGAAGCACTAATTGCAGGGTTACTACAGGCAAAAGAGCAGGAAGCCGGAAAGGTGAAGGTGTTCACAGATTCACAATTGGTGGCAGCTCAGATTGATGGTCGATACCAAGTAAAAGGGCCCCTATTATCCAAATATTTGGGACGAGTAAAAGAGGTCATCGCTGAATTTGACGAGGTGGAGGTCAATCACATTTCTCGGGAAGACAACACCAGGGCAGACATCTTGTCAAAATTGGCCAGTACCAAGAGCCCCGGGAATAATCGTACTGTGGTCCAACAACAAATATCGCAGCCGTCATGCATAATGATGATCACGACAGAGCAAGATTGGAGGCGTCCAATAGTTGATTATTTAGACAAGGGTACGTTACCGGATGACAGGCTGGAAGCACACAAATTGATACGGACAGCAGCCATGTACGTAATTGTCGATGGAAAGTTGTATCGAAAAGGATTGCACAGCCCAATGTTGGTTTGTATAAGTCCAGACTGGGTAGAATATGTTTTGTCCGAAATACATGAAGGCATTAACGGACAACATATTGGGGCAAGGGGGTTGGCACGGAAAGCGCTCCGAGCCGGGTACTACTGGCTGACTATAGGAGTAGATGCAACCGACCATGTGAAAAGGTGCAAAAATTGTCAGAAGCACGCAACTCGGATATTGTCTCCGCCTGAAGAGTTACAATCCATCTCGTCGTCATGGCCATTTTTCAAGTGGGGCATGGATTTGTTGGGTCCATTCAAACCGGCAGAAGGACAAATGCGATGGTTAATAGTCGCAGTAGATTACTTCACCAAATGGATAGAGGTTGCACCCTTGGCCACGATTACTTCGGCCCGGGTACAACGATTCTTTAAACGAAACATCATTTCAAGGTTTGGGATTCCCGGTGAGGTTATCACTGATAATGGCACCCAATTCACAGGCAAAAGATTTCAAGAAATGCTGGCTGATTTCCATATCCGGCATAAGTTTGCGTCGGTCGAACATCCTCAATCCAACGGACAGGCGGAGGCGGCAAACAAAACAATACTGGAAGCTCTTCGCAAAAGAATGTAAGACGCCGGATCTAATTGGGTTGAGCAGCTATATTATGTACTCTGGGGAATTCGGACTACTATCCAGTCATCGACGGGTGAGACTCCGTTCCGAATGACTTATGGAAGTGAGGCCATGATACAAGTGGAAGTCGGACAACAGTCATGGCGACGAAAATAGGTACTGCGAGAAGGTGAGGAGTCGAATAACGAATTGCTAGCATTAGAATCAGCCCTCATTGATGAATGCCGAATAGTCGCTCATGCCCGGGATCTCAAAGCCAAACAACGAATAGCACTTGCCCATAACAAGAAAGTCGTTCCAAGACAATTCGAACTGGCTGAGTTGGTGCTGCGGAGGGCTGACATCGGAAATAAGAATGCCCGAGATGGAAAACTCGCGGCCAACTAGGAAGGGCCGTACCGAATTGCCCATAAGCTCGGCAAAGGGGCATATATGTTGGAAACCATAGAAGGCAAGGCAATTAAGTGAACGTGGAACGCGGATAAGCTCAAAAAGTATTACAGTTAATACATGCAGTAAGATGGTCAACGGGTGTGGGTTTCTCTTTTATCGAGAGTATGAACTCGGAGTCTGTGTCATCCGAGTACATATGGTTCTCTTTCGTTGAGATTACACCATATAAGCATGTGTGGTTTCTCTTTTATTGAGAGTATGGACTCGAAGTCTATGTCATCCGAGTACATATGGTTCTCTTTCATTGAGATCACACTACATAAACGAAGGGGTGCGGATTGGACTTTTATCCAAGAATATGGACTCGGAGATCGTTTTTCTTCAGTACATATGGTTCTTCATCGAGTTTGCACTGCTCAGCCAAATAAGTGTTTGAAGGTCACGTCTCCGAGCACATGTTTTGAAATTTTAGCATGGATTATGTGATACCGTTGTAACTCATATTTTATTTAGTCTTTACTCGGAACATATGGTTCTGAATAAATTCATTGTAACATGACGGTGTCCAATTTTAATGATATTCAGTTATTCAGTATCATGGTGTTTTGTATGGATTCATAGGATTCGTTTAAAACGTGATATGTCGCTCTAGATTTTATATAGCTTTGAATGATACGCTGGCCGGTTCTGATCAAATTGGTAAAAGGGATATCCTTCAGCGGAGTTGTTCATAGTAAAAATCTGAGTATTGATAAAAATGAATAAAGTTTAGAAACAATTATACGCGCGTATACAAATATCCGAATAGAACAAATGTATGTGTTCCGGGCTCAAGGCCCAACATTAATTAGTTTTTGTTCCGGGCTCAAGACCCAACATTAACAATTAACAAAATTTTTACAAGTTAAACCCGGCATTCCGGTCCTTCAACCCTGAACGGTAGGTTGCTGGGTGTCGGCGGTAAGTGGCTGGTTATCAATGGGAGCTTCGGCAGTCGGAGCGGAAGAGGTCGCCTCCCCTGTATTAACGGGCGCTTCAGCAGCCGCCATGGAGGAATCCTCAACCCCAGCAGGAGGAACCAAGTGACCATCATCAACATAGGCCATAAAATGCATCCCGGAAGTAGAAAGTACTACATCCGGGTTCAGACAGCGAATCTGTTCGGTGGCGTTGTTGAAGGCCTCCTCGGCGGCAGCAGCAAGGGTGGTTTGCATGAAGGTCAATTGACTTTCACAAGCCTAGATTTTTTCCTCCTGAGCGGCTTTCAAGGAGTCATGAGAAGAAGTCAGAAGAGCAATTTTCTGCTCGGCAGCTTCTAGAGAACCTTGTGCCCGGCCCAAGTCGCGTCGCAGGGAAGCGACAGCAGCCTGGGACGAGAGCAGCTCCTCTTTAAGCTGTCGGTTCTCGGCAACTTGGGCTCGTGCTTTCTCCAGTCCGGATTTAGCAGAAAGGAGCTCTTCATAAATTTTCTTCTTTTCCTCCACCGCGACTCCATACCTAAAAATATGCATGAATGAGAACCTGCCAACATATAAATACACAAGTTTGAGTCAAGGATACATACCTATCCCGCACAGTGGCGAAGGCTCGTACTAAAGAAGCGCACCGAAAGGCATTCTCCTCGATGCGGATGAGCTCGGCAAGCTCATCACCAACGGGGGCACCCGCCTCAAGAAGGCGAGAAGGGGGCTTAGTCAACTTGACCAGCTCTTCACTCACCCCCTTTCCCCAGAGATTCTCATTCCGAGAATCAGAACAGTCGGAGTGGACGGAAAGAGGAATGGGTGACGCCCTGGTGGACACGACAGGGTCCATGACCGGGGCCTCAGAGGCCGGGTTGGAAGAGGCAGCTGTTCGTGGGGCCGTGGGTTTAGTCGGTATAACCTTGGACTTTTTATTTGTGCCCTCCAAAGCGGTCCAGTAGGAAGGAGGAGGACATTTTTGCCCCTTAGGTGGAGCCGGACGTGAGGGGGGTTTTTTAATGGCTGGCCCTTTGTTTCTGGCCTCGGCAGATTTGGGGTCGGCAGCCGTGTCAGATGTTCATTTGGAGGCGGGTTGACCCATGATAGCTGCAATGAGAAAGACATATTAGGAACAATGCAAGTGAAAAACGAAAATGACTTAAGTAAATGTTATTGACTTCAGTAAATGTTATTACGGCGTGTGGATGAGCGGCCGCGAAGACCGCGAATGTAATCAGCCGCATGGGGTGATCCGTAAGTGTCTATGTATTCTGAGATTACGGAAATGGAGGCGGCATCGGAATCCGGCAATTGTTCCTCGGTAAACCAATACGAGGACCGATCCTCGCAGTAATGGTCTTGTGTCCAATACAGAGGAAAACACCATTCCACCTCACCGGATTCCGGACCGGACAGGAAAAACGATTGTTGCCCGGGTTCGGCACCAACTTTAAAATATTTATCTTTAAAACCCCAGAAGGAGTCAGTAAATGGGATGATCAGTTTACATTTGGTTTGACTCTGGAGAGACACCCAACCTTTACGGGTCGGAGGTTCCCTATCGGTCCTAGGGGTATGGGGGTAGAAATAATAGAAGAAGAGGGGCACAGTGCAGGGGATCCTCAGGTCGTCGCATAACATCTCGAACGCCCGAATAAATCCCCAGCCATTAGGATGAAGTTGAGAGGGAGTTATACGGAGATGATTCAAAACTTCCATCTCGAAAGAAGAAAAGGGAAAAGTAATTCCTATTTCAGAAACTACGGCTTGGTAAAAGAAGAAAAAGTTGGGATCGTTGTCTTCCCGGTAGGCACATATGGGCTCTCCCGAGCTAGGAGCCTGGATTCCATACCCGTCCTGTTTGCCTACCGGGATGGCCGCTATATCAGTTATATCAAGGATTGAGAAAGTCCTAAGAACTTCGTGGGTGACCCAAGGGAATTGGGATGCCAAAACCGGAGCCACGTACGACTCGGACTCGGACTCGGCTGACAAGGACTCATCAACGATTTCCAGTGCAACATCATCCATTATACCTACGTAAAGGAAAATGAGACAAAGTTAGCAACACATACCTGGTGGCAACACGCCAAATGCAGAAGAGGTTGAGGTCAGAGCCTCGGGGTCGCAAGGCCGGGTAGACGACCTCGATTGTGGCTTTTTGTGAGAAGAGGTTGGAGCCTCGTGGTCGCAAGGCCGGGTAGACGACCTCGGTTGTGGCTTTTTGTTGGGGGGATAAGTATAGGATTATGCCGACACGATCCCAAGATCGATTCGGCTATGTCATCAGAATCGAGGTGAATATAATGTGTAGCCTCGGAGACGCAATCTATACAAGTATCATACCTAACCTCCATTATATCAGTCGTGGGTGAGGAAGAAGTTTCCATATCAGCCGAGGACGAAGAGCAGTGTCGTCCGAAGAGGAAGAGGAGAGGCCAGTAAGAGGATCAAAACGACAACAAGGGATACCCAATGGAGGATCCCTTGGACTATTAGGGTTTCTGGGCCCAGGAAAGTGGGGGCCCAAATTGGATGAAGTTCTAGAATGATCTAGGGCCAGGCTTGGAGTGGTTCTAGGGATGATAGGGTTTGAAGGAGGCGGAAGAACACCGGTGGGATTAGACCCATGGCGGCGATTGGTTGGTGGAAGAGTGTTTTGAGTGTCTGGGGTGGCAGCAACCCTCGGTCTCCTGGAAGAGGAGGAACCTCCAGTATTGCCACGAAGAAGGTCTTTTTGAAGTTCTTCTTCGGAAAAGGGAAAGCCAAACAACCACCACCCAGCCTTGGGGGTAATGGCTTTCCGCAACTCCGCCTCTTCTTCAGGAGTCATTTTCATGGAGGCTAGAGAATAAGGAAAGATAGAGAAACGGAGAAGAAGAAGATAGTGTAACCCTAACCACTAATGCATGTGCAACACTTGATGCAAACAAACAGATGAAGAAATAGAAATCAAAGAAGGAATAAGAGAAGGTACCTGTAACACCCCATGTGCACCCGGTGTATTATCATTAATAATATCATAATCGCGCTTAAAACGTTAATTCAAGGCAATGCGGAAGCGATTAGACTGTATTTCTTGTTCACATTATGTATGGATTATCAAACATAGCAATACACACACACATCAATAAGCATCACAAGCATCATATCAATAACATAACACATGCCCCTGCTGATCCATTTTATCACACTATACTCATAGGCAGATAATCCAAATATCTCAGAGTTATATTCAGGAGGAATATCTTTTTCATTACATAATTAAATTATGTACAAATATATATCAGTTCCACACCACACACGTGGTGATACAAAAGAATGTCCTCCCTCACACGAGGGCCTATACTCATGTTCAATACATCAGATGGGCAGACACGCCCTACAATCCTCTATAGAGTACAACAAACAACAAACAACATCCAAGCCAAAACGAGCTATCTAGCTCTCTTCATGTCATCTAAGATCATGCATGCAATGTCTCCATCAGGGCCTCCTGCCCTGAACCTGCTCTTCTCTGCCAGAAGAGTCACCTGCAACATATAATCCCCACACGGGGTGAGATACACATCTCAGCAAGCTCAGGGTTTGGGGAGGTCTCTCCTCCACCCTGGCCCACTCTCCATGACACAAACATCAAGCAGTCACAAAAGGTGGCCTCCCGGCCCTCATAACAATATGAGCAAGTCATCTTGCTCTATGTACGGCGTATCATCATCAACGCCTAACCGCAGTGTGAGACCGAAACTCACACCCGTGCCATCCCATCGGGAGCTACCCCTTATGCATGGACGCACGTATATGGTACCTCCGAGAATAGGCAATCAACCGCGACGGGACACACCTATCTCTTAGTCTTAGGGGATCATCATCACCCCGGGATCATCATCACCCATGAGCAAACCAAACTAGGAGGAATAGCCGTCTCCTAGGGAGGTCCATATCTATCTTACTGGCCAGAAGATCTAATAACAGGCATCATACATTTTGCAAGCAGAGATGCACATGCATATCGTTATGAGGATGCAACAACCAAATGCATGCATCATGAATATGACCATCACTCCTCCCGGAGTGTGGTGGGGCACAAACAAGCGGGAAATCATCCCCAGGGACCAAGAACTTACCTGGCAAAGCTTAGCTCTGCAGTTCTCTCCCTGATCCGTGGCACTCGCCACTGACACCCTCGGTGTCAAGCCCTAACCAAGAAATAAATGCACAGATCACAACCAATCCAAGCAAAGCAGCATACATAGCATAATCAGAAATCCTCTAGCTTAAGGTTCATCATAGCCCAGCACACACTAGGCTCTTACAGACCCTTCTAGGTTCAGTACAACTTAACACAAGGCTTTAGAGTCATCACAGACTCCACAAAGCCACAAATCATCAGCTCAAAGCTTTCATCGGCTCAATCAAAGCATCTGAGTCCACACGGACTCTATACAGTTCACATATCATGAGCTCACAGCTCCATCAAGGCTTAGAGTCACTCCCCAGACTCAATGTAAGCCAACATGGAGAGCTCTAAGCTCTGTGCAGTTCAATACCTCAGGACTCAATTATAGCTGGAACGGTCTATGCCTTACTCAAGGCAACGTTCATGTAGCCCCTCAGGCATCTCACAATCACAATCTAAGGCTCTTGCATGTCATATAACCATCAGCTAGTGACTCAACACAAGTCACTCATTCATAAGCAGAGCCAAAAATCAAAGTTCACCAAATCTAATTCTGAAAGCTAATCCTTCATCTCTACACAATTCTAAGTAAGTTTCTCTACAGGACCCTGGGCTAATTCTAGCCCCAATTCACATGGGTCACTATTCATAGAAAATCCCAAATCAGAAATTAATCAGTGAAACTCGAGATTCTTACCTCAGAATTGGCAAGGAAGGCCTCTGAATCTCTTCTCCTAGTTCCGGTATCTGAGAAACCCCGTTGTTCCTTGCCTATCTCGAGTTCTACTCTTCCTCTGAAAAGGAACCTCTCAACTCCAAGGTGCAAGAGGTTTGGATGAAGGATTTTGGCTTTCTAGGAGTTTCTCACAAGTTTAA
>PYAF01003702.1:153089-170726 GCA_007407185.1 Glycine tomentella
CCTATCTCGAGTTCTACTCTTCCTCTGAAAAGGAACCTCTCAACTCCAAGGTGCAAGAGGTTTGGATGAAGGATTTTGGCTTTCTAGGAGTTTCTCACAAGTTTAATGGCTAATGGAAGTGATTTGGTGAAGAAACAATGGCTAGGGAAGCTTGGGTCACTCAAAAATGGAGGTGGAGGCTCAAGGAAGAAGAGAAACAGTGTTTTCTCTTCAGAATTCGCGAGCCTTCAGTTTATAATGGCCTGCACCGACTTGCCGCGCTCCTGGCGCCACTCTGGCGCTGATGGCGCCAGAATCCAGTGCGTCTGGCGCCCTTGGCGCCACTCTGGCGCTCCTGGCGCCAGTTTCCAGCATCTGTGGCGCTCCTGGCGCCAATTTTCAGTATCTGTGGCGCTCCTGGCGCCACTCTGGAGCTGATGGCGCCAAAAATCGTGAAAAAATAGCTTTCAGCTACAGTGCCACGCTATCAGCGCCAGATCCCACGCTATCAGCGCCAGCTACAGTAACTTTGGTTATTATAGTACCTGGTAATGAAGTAATAAACGATGCCAAGACCACGAATGAACGAGAAGATTCAATGAATTACAGAGAGAAAGAAGCAAGAGAGAAAGCAGAGAAACGCGTGAGAAATGATAAGGAAATGAAAGAAGGAAATAGAAGTAACAGAAACAGAGCAGCAGGATTTTAGAAAAATAAATTTGAAATAAAAGATACAAACAGTAACTGCCAAGGGGAAATGAAGCGGTTTAGAGAACCGTTACCAATCAGATGAAACGACATGAGGGTATTATGGTAATATTACGTTTGATGCTGGGGGCAAAGGAGTAAAAGCATAAGGGTTGTAATCATTACGAAAGGAATGAAACGACATGCTCTTTAAGGCATTAATTGGCATTAATGGGAGGAACACTGACAGGCTTTTGCGTGGGGCAGGCCATTGGCCATGTGCGACAGAGGGACGGTCTACTCGGATAAGCACATTCTAGACGGTAGGACTGGGCCATTCTAGTCGTATGAATATATCCGAGTAGGATTCTATTCGGATAAAGTTAACTGGACAAATAGGCGGGTCGTATTCCCACATGTTAGCCTTGGTAGATTTATTCGGATGATCTCCTACTCGGACGAGTCAGCCTTGGTAGGGTTATTCGGACGTCTATAATAGATTGAATTCTACTCGGAGGATCTTATTCCGGTGGTATTTTACTTGAAAAAGGTACCCGGATAATTCTAGTCGACACCATTATGCACCCCGATCAACAAGATTACTTGATAACCGAGCTGGGGGGCAACTGTTATGGAAATAATATTTGGGCCTAATTGAGAGGCCCAGTTGACGTTAAAGATAGTGAGTTCAACTGTTTCAATGAACGTGGACCATGACTGAGTCGTGGCTTGCAGTTGAGGATACGCGAGTGGAGGCCGATATTCCCGGAGGCCGTTCGTGTAGCAACCGCAAGGTAATGTGCTTATAAATATTCAGTGGTTACAGCCAAAAAAGTACACACATTCTGACTCTGTCTCTTTCAATTACACAGAGCACACACCCCACATCCATTGGTGTATTTCTCTGTGATCATCTACTTCGAGGTATCATTCCCCATTGATATTCTTGAAGTAGCAGAGTTGGAATTGATCCCAAAGCAATCATTCAGTACATTGGTACTGTACATTTGTGTTCTGGAAACAATCAGAACAATGTTAAAAAACTATCGGAAAGTGGTGGTTGATCAATAATAATTTTTGCTACTTTAATTCCTTTACTATTTCTACTCAACCTCATCTCTCTCACTTTTAATTAACTTCCCATTTTCTTCATTTCTATTTTTTTTAATGTCTCAGGTTGTGTAATGCTTCATGTTTTTATAAATGTTTTAGACTGTGTTGAATATACTAAAAACCATCATTTAGTATTAAATGATGAAGATGAAGAGATTCAGAGCAAGTTAAGGGTTTGAACTCTCTAGATTCTTTAGAAGATTCTTTTTCAATCAAGTTATTTTTATTTCAACCCATTTCCTCTGTATTTATTTCTTCTTAATTTTGTGATGCTTAATATTAGGATACCTTTTTTTTTATAATTCTAATGTAGAATCACAATATCACAATTTTGTTCAATTTTATGTCATAAATTGACCTTTTTTAATTTGCCTTTTGATATTATTGTTTTATATATGCAATGCAGGATGGGGTTAACAAAACCATTTTCTTGGGAAATAAAAATCCTTCACGGATCTGTTTAGGTGAGCACAATGAAAGAATGACCAAAGCAAGAGAAGAAGGGTTTAAATTAATAGTGTCCAAGTGGTCAACAACATCCTTCCTTTTTTGTCACCTCTCACATGAAAATTTTTGAGTAACATTTTCTTAAGCTCTGAGTTGTATAATTTGGAGTGGAAGAATTGCACCAGTTATAAGTAATACACACAAATTGTTTTTTTCTTTATCTTTGTCGGTCGTTTACACTTCGGTATGTTAATGCAAAGAGGTGGAATTATGAAAATTTGAGGATATAACTTTGATTTTTAAATTTATTCATACTGGGTGGATTGTGAAAAACTGAAAATTGAAGTTCAATATTCTTTTATGATACAAAGCAAATGAATGATTTAAAATTATAGAAAGGAAATAGCTATAAGGTCAATCTATTTTTAAAAACAAGAACCTACACTTAGGTGAAAGGTGGGCCACCTTTTGAAAGTGTTTATTTATTGTATGATTACCTGCCTTTTCTGTGTTTTATGTTTTGGATAAAATGTTATGTATAATATATTGTAATAGTTTATTTTATTAATACATTTGACATGTATTTTAATTTTGTGTTAAGTCTGGTTGCGTCTAAGTCACATTAGACTGTACCAAACGGTTAAGTTTCTAAGGTTTTGATGTTAATAAAGTATAAATTTTATGTGTTAATCTTTCATGTTTAAGTAACAGGTTTATCTATCTCTGAGATACAAGCAGAATGCATGAGGAGAAAGGCTCTGGATGATATCTGAAGTATCAGTCATTAGATGTTAATGCCTCTGCATCCAGTCCTAAGAAGACAAGTGCTTTACAACTTGACTTATGATCCAAAGGCGATGGAACTGTTACTTGATCCTCAAGTACTGATAATTATCATCAGACAATAACGTCCATGGTTCAGTAAGCAATACGTGCCATAGCACACTAGAGGGAAGTTCTAAATTGTCATGTTTTGACATTCTTTATTCCTTTTGTCATGTGCTATTAACGTTGTATTTGAATTGTACACTAAAAGTCATCTCTAAGCACAAAGGCGACACCTAACAAGATGTACTTATTTGAAGATACACTACAAAAGATGTTTGCGGTCCTCACACTCTCTCCACACAGTAGCGTGTCACTTGTAAAGTGCCCAAAATATTTGTAATGAAGTAGTTGAATCACTAGAGAATCATCTGAGTCAAATGAACAAAGTATCATAACGCTATTAGTTTTGTTGGACAAAAGAAACTTGAGTGAATTGACTGAACCTTAGCTTTGCTAAGTTATCAAGTTTCCATTATATTCGAGCTTACTGTGTAAACATTCTTTGTGTGATTAAAATACATATTCTATCAAAAATCTGTTGTTTGTGAAAGCTAGGAGTGGCTTCGTGACTGAAAATAGTTCGGTCTTAATCTTAGGGGGAGGGAGATTAAGGGTAGTGGCGAAAATGGCTATAGAGTTATTGTTATAGCCAAAAGTGACATAGAGAATACTTGGTTGAAATAAAAGTTTTGATTAGTGAAATCCTTCAAGTTTTGAAGGAGAACTGGACATAGCCCAAGAGTTATGGTGAACCAGTATAAAACTATTGTGTTTCTTTACTACTTCTATATAACTAGTTCCTTTCTAGAATTTACTTCTACACTACTGTATCCAAGTTTTGTGAGATGGTTTTTAAACACAAAGTGATTTCGAACCCCTTGGATGAAATCTATCAACCATTGATATCCGTTTGAGAAAAGCTTTCAAAGTTTTCGAAAGACAAAATTTTTATCCATCACACTATTCAATCCTCCTTCTAGTGTGTTTCAGGTACTTCAGTTGGTATCAGAGTCTGACCTCTGGGTTGAGCTCCTGACAGAGCAAAGGAAAGGAAATTCCTGAAATGAAGGAAGAAGGATTTATTGTGAACAACACTCCCATGTTCAAGGGAGCCAACTATGACTACTGGAAAGAAAGGATGATTGTCTTCTTCAAATCCACTCACATTGATATGTGGGATGTTGTAGAAAAAGGAAATCGCTTTCCTCTAGATGTTGAGAAAAAAGAGATCCCTGGGGACAAATGGAAGAATGATCATAAATCCATATTTCTTCTCAACTCACGCGTTAGAAATGCCTTATTGTGCGCTCTATCACAAGAAGAATATTCCAAGGTTCATAGCTTCAAAAGTGTCAAACAGATGTGGGACACCTTGGCCATCACCTACGAAAGATCCTCTGAGGTAAAACATAACAAGTTAAGCCTTCTGACACTTAAGTATGAATTTTGTAGTATAGAAGAAGGAGAAGACATTCAAACCATGTTTGGACGCTTCCAAACCATTCTGAACGAGCTGCGCTCTCTAGGTAGATATTTATGATACTTATGATCATATTGACAAAATTTTACAAAGTTTGTCTAGGAAGTGGAGACCATAGGTTACAGCTTTAAGAGCCACCAAGAATCTTGATTCAATACTCTTGAAAAACATGTTGGGATTCTTAAAGTCTGTGAGTAAGATCTTGCTCAAGATGAAGGAACAAAGAAAGGGAAGTCGATAGCCCTTATAGCTCAAAGACCAAAATGCAACTCTACATCTAAAGAGTTATCATCAAAAGCCCTTGTTGTTGATGATGCTTCAGAGGAAGAATCTAACGATGATGACTCTAATGAAGAAGATGACATGCTAAGTCTGATCACCAAATAGATTAGAAAAATGTGGAAAATCAAGAACTCCTCCAAGTTCAACAGTTCGTCCAAGAGATCCTTCTATAAGAAGGAGAAAAGTCCAGTGATATGCTATGAGTACAAGAAGCCAGGACACTTCAAGTCAAAATGTCTTGATCTTGAAAAATCAAAGGATAAAAAGAAGAAATTCTTCAAGTCCAAAAAGAAAAGTCTCATGAGCACTTGGGAGGACCTGGACGATTCATCGTCTGATGAGGTCAATGAGGAAACAACTAACCTATGCCTAATGGTTGATGCGTCCACCAGTGAAGTAGAACTAGCTCTGAATGCAAGTTCAGATGATGAGGATCCTCAGCCTGTTAACTCTAATGGTGAAGAGGTAATATTTGAATCTAGAAAAGATTTAATTAAAGGGTACAATCAACTTCTTTTTGCCTCTGCTTGCATCCTTAAAGCTTACAAAAAACTAAACAAACGCTTTCAACATCTTGAAAGAGAGCATGAGGATCTCAAAAAAAAACTCATCAAGCTCATTTGGTTGACTTTGTCATGGAAACCACTTCCCCTGGTGATGTACAGGACACCTCTGCTTGTAAGGTATTACTGGACAAAAAAGTATCCAGTGGACGGAAGATTCTTCTTAAAGATTTTCAAGACTTGGAAGAAAGGGTGAAATCCTTAACCATAGCTCTTGAAGATTCAAAAGAAGAGCGTAAGGAAATGCTTAAACAAAAGCTTTTACTGCAAAAAGAATGTGCCTTGCTAATAATGAGCTTAAAGGACATGAGGTTTTGAAGGGACTACCTCTTGAGATTGTAAGACTCTATGAGGAGATAGAAACCTTGAGGGATAACCTAGACAAATTTGTTAGTGGTCATGAAGCCCTTAACAAAATTATTAAGGTGCCAAGAAACCCCAAAGACAAATTTGGTAATGGTTTCAAAGCCAATGGTGAAGAAGTTATTGTTTGCTATTTTTGTGGAAAGATGGGTCATGAGACTTATAAGTGCAAGGACCTTACTGAAAATGGTAACTCATCAAAGGGTCCGTTCAGTGCTTATCAACACCCACATGCTAACAAGGAAAAAAGACACAAAAAGATTTAGGTACCGAAGAGTAAAATAATCCCTGTTGTAAATATCTTTGATAGTAGGAAAGAAACACCAATCATGGTACCTGGACAGTGGCCGCTCATGACACATGACAGGAAACAAATCTATGTTTCAATCCTTAAGCCCTACGTCTAGTGGGGTGGTCACTTTTGGAGGGAATCAAAAAGGTCTAATAACTGGAGTAGAGATGAAGATAGAAGATATCATTAAGTCTACTACTACGACCAGTAAGAACCAAAATGCGTCCAACCCACCAGTGGACGATCAACCTGAAGAAGTCAGAGAACCAACTGGACGTTTACTAAGGAAACATCATCCAAAGTCCCATATCATTGGTGATCCTAAGGACAAAGTCCAAACAATGAATTATCTCAAGCACACAACGCTACTTTCTGAGATCAAGCCAAAAAACATAGATGATGCCATGTATGATGAATACTGGGTCAAAGCAATGAAAGAAGAGCTAGACCAGTTTTAGAAGAATGATGTTTAGAAGCTTGTAGAAGTCCAAAAAGGAAAATTTGCTATTGGAGCAAAGTGGGTGTTTAGAAGCAAGCTGGACGAAACAGGTAAGGTTGTGATGAACAAGGCTAGGCTTGTAGCCAAGGGTTACACACAACAGGAAGGTATATATTATACTAAAACATTTTCTCTTGTTGCTCGTCTAAAGGCTATACACATTTTACTATCCTTTGTTGCTAATCATGGTATGGTGTTGTATCAAATGGGCGTAAAAAATGTGTTCCTAAATGGACTAGTCAAGGAAAAGGTCTATGTGAAACAACTCATTGGGTTTGAGAGTACTATCTACCTTCATCATGTTTTCAAACTAAACAAGGCTTTGTATGGTTTAAAACAAGCTCCTCAAGCTTGGTAAGAAAAGTTAAATTCATTTTAACCGAAAATGGCTTTATAAGAGGAAAGGTAAATACTACTCTGTTTCACAAAGATTATGGCAGTCAATTCCTAATCATCCAAATATATGTGAACGATATCATATTCGGTGCTACTAATGACTCTTTATGCAAATATTTTTCCAAGCTTATGCAGTCAGAGTTTGAGATGAGTATGATGGGAGAATTGAAGTTTTTCTTTCAACTCCAAATCAAGAAAACAGATGAAGGGATATACATACATAAAACCAAGTATGTGAAGGAACTTCTGAAGAAGTTCAAGATTGATGATGCAAAGCTAATGAAGACCCCATGCATCCAACCACTGTATTTGGACTGGACCAAGACTCAAAGCAGGTGGACAAAAAAACATACAGAGGAATGATATTATCTCTTTTATATCTCACTATGTTTAGACCTGACATTATGTTTAGTGTATGCCTATGTGCCAAATTCCAAAATGAACCGAGGAAAGTTCATTTATCTGCTGTAAACACATATTTGGATATTTGATTGGAACTCAAAACCTTGGTATGTGCTTTAAAAGAGAAAAAGAATATAGGTTGCTTGGTTACTATGATGCATATTTTGCTGGAGATAGAGTGGAAAGAAATATCACAAGTGGAGGATGTCACTTCATTTATGGATGCTTCATTTCTTGGACGAGCAAGAAACAAGTGACATTTGCTCTATCAATAGTAAAGCCAGAGTATATATCAGCTGCAAGTTGTTATTCTCAACTCTTGTGGATCAAACATCAGCTTGAAGATTACAACTTGTTTGAGAGTAAAATTCTTATCCTTTGTGATAACACTGGTTCCATAGATCTTTCTAAAAATCCCATCATGCATTCACGTGCCAAACACAGAGAAATAAAATATCATTTCAAACGGGATCATGTCCAAAAGGGTAATGTGGAATTACAGTTTGTATCAACAGAATATCAACTTGCTGACTTATTTACAAAACTATTTACCTTAAGCGGGTCGAATCCAGTTTGAGACCTTGCACGCAAGTTTAGTGAAACACAGTCTTTTAAGTGTACTTGTACTAAGTCACCTTAAGCGGGTCAAATCTAGTTTGAAAAAGCCCATATCTTTTCAACTCCCCCCTCACGATCTCTTTCTCTCTCTTCACCCTAAACATTTAGTCGTCATCATCACTCATCATTACATCTTTTCACAATGAAACCTTCTGCAACCTTCTTGCATTCTCTCTCAAAAACCTCTCCACACCCTAACCTCTCTTCTTCTTAGATACCCATAAATCTCCTAACCCTAATAATGTCCAAAGAAACATAACCAACCCCAAGTTGTTCAACCCACACCAGACTTCAAGAACAATCATCCCTCTGCATCATCTAAGGAAGGCTCCCCTATTTCGATTACCAGGCCAACACTCGTTACCATCCTCCTTGTCGGAGATACGATTAAGGATAAGGAACCAAGAGTCCATGTTGAGCATTTCTTCAATATCAACTCCTTGGAAAGCTACGACTATGTCATCCAAGCTCATATTTTCTGTGTGGCATCCACCATTTCTTTGAAGACCCCAAAGTGGTAGAGCCTGAACTTATCTGTCAGTTTTGGAGAATAGAAAACGTTTACAAAAATGAAGATGTTGGAGGTTATTTTGCTGGAAAAGTGCTTAGAATACAAGTGAAGTTGTTTGTTGAAACCATTGCTCAAGCCATTAGTTGTGAGCGTCGAGGAACCAAGTTCATGAATAGCTGGTGAGATGAACTTGATGATCACATTGGGTACTTATTATGGAGACCCAACTAGGATAAGACTCCTAGACGCTATGGAACACTATTGAGCAAGGGGCGAAAATCTTCTAGCAGATATTCAATAAGGCCATTATTCACAAGCAAGGATCAAAGGACTTCTTGTCCAACGCTCACAAGTTCACTTGTATCATCTCATGGAGGGCACTCCCTTTGACTTGCCTCGGATTCTCTTCAATTGTTTTGCTACCGAAGTGTTGAAGGACAAGAGCATAGGGAAGAATATATACCATAGTTTCGTTGTCACTAAGGTCTTTAAAATCCATGGAGTTATAAGAAAAAATTGTATGAAACGCCTGTACATGTGCAAGACAAAATAGACATGGACGGGGTGTTTCTCCTAAACCAGAAAGCATTCAGCCAAGAGAAAATCTCTAAGATGAAACTTTCTGATGATGGATCCTTCCAACATGTTCCCTAGGTGGATGACTCCATACTTGTTGAACTTCAACAGAAGTTTAGACTCAACACTGGACGGGACGATCAGCTTGACGCAATCTTGGAGAAGGCTATTAAAGAAGCATGGATGGATAAAGAAGAAGACATTGTTCAAGCATGGTAGAGGACGGAGAAAAGGATGGACACACCTCCTTCCAAAGATGTACCTACTCAAAAACTTCCACCTTCTACTCTAGTTGCCCCCAAGGCAACAACTGTAATGGAAATTGTCTCCAAGAGACCTGCATCTAAGAAGTAACAACAAAAGCCTTCATCTTAAACCCAACACCTAAGGGCACTTAGTGAGACTGAGACTGAGGATGATATGCCCTTGGCCTTCAAAAAAATAAAAACTACACCACCACATTCGGATGAGATCTTTGTGACTCAAGTGACGAAGGTGACTCATAGGCTCATCCTCCTCCTATTCAACCGCGTTCAAGCAAACATGAAAAGAAAGGAGATCAGTGACCTAAGCATCCAGAGGGTGAACAATCCTTCATTCAAGATGATGTTGTTTACCCCCTAGTTGATATTCAACCAATTCGTCAGTAGACTTGAACTGTTTAACAGTTTGAAAGAACCCTTCGACGAACTAATACTATACGCCTCAAGAAGAATAAGAAAATTGAGTCCACTGTTGATATGGGCGATGAAGTTCAGCATTAAGATAATGAAGCATCTTCATCTCCCATCCACCTTGATCACTTTCAACATCAAGGCCCTCCTACCACAGATTCCAATTTTCCTGTTGAAGATATCGCAAGGTTGTGGTTTCCTGTCACTTTTCTTTCTGATAATGCTTCAAACATTCAAAGAAGAATGGAAGCAGAATTCCAACCTATGATTGATTAGACATAGTTCCTTCTTGCAATTGAAGAAGAGGAATTTACATATCCTTCGTCCAAGCACCAAGAACCTTATGTAGCATCCAAGGGTTTTGAGAAGGATCCACCAACAGGGGTCAAAGTTCTTCCTTCTCCAACATGGAAGCGACTTTACCCCAAGGTGTCCAAGCCTTCATCTCCGGCGATACAATGCAAAGATGTCTACAAAATTCCTTATGGAGCCTGAAGACAAAAGGCTAACTATGACAAGGACACCACTAGTTGGTTTCGCAATATCGACGCACAACAGATTGATCCATATTCTGATGATTTCTTGCCTCATTTTCTGCGTCTAAAACATGTCTAAATCTTCACTACAATATCTAAGTTTGTTCCCTTAGACTATGGACATCAAGCCTTCCCCTTGACTAGGATGATGAATATAATGTTGACATGTTGATGGTGCAATATGGATTGACAGATCAATGGCCAAGCTATCCTTCATGTCTACAAATCCAACGCACAACCTCTATCAAATTGAAGCTTGATAGAATAGCTCCAAGATTGCCCTTGGACCTATGGAATAAGGCAAAGTTCATCCCCACATTAAGCTCATGCCACATCTAGGCCAAAAGACAACGTTGTTTTGCATTCAATTGCGTATGATTGGAGTCAACACTTTACCAAGGATGTGACTAAGAAATTTGTTGTGTTAAAGCCAGGCATTGAGTTTGATCAGAATGATGTCATGCTCTTTTACTATAAATACATGTATGAAAACTCCCACCTTGCCTACATCTCTAACTATGATAAGGAATACAACTCCAACCATATGCACATGGTGCAGATCTTGCGTCCAGCCAAGATATATCTCTTCAACGATTGGCAGATGTGTTTCCTAAGGCAAGAAGGATATAATGAGTTCTATCAACATCTAATTCATGTTACTCCTCCTCTCCACTCTCGATTTGTCTTCGACTTGCATAGGTATTCTGAAGATGCCATGAGAAGAGCCATTGTCACTGTCTGGGCAAGGTTTCCTCCACTCAAGGAGCGTCCATACTCTTCTAATCAGAATTGTTGGGTTCCAGGGCAAGGAATGACCACTGAGCTTCAAGGGAAACAAGACAAGCTAAACCACCAATTGATGGAAATTCAGAAAGAGGCTAAAGTAAAATAACAGCAAGAAAAGCTTGAATATGAAGAATTGTTCAACAATCTTCATGCCCATCTTGGACCTCAAGTAGATGCTGTTGAACCTCTGTTGATTGAAGTTACTTCACGATACCTTAGCCACCATGAGCACTTCCAGTACTCCTCACAAGATAACTCCATTGACCACTTTTGCCCCAAGTGGTGTGTCTGAAGAAAGGCTTCAAGAACTATTGTGTCTCAACAAGCCAACTTGGAATTCAATATGGAAAAAAGGCTCATTAGTGACAGCATTAAGACCAATTTCCTGATCAAGAACACTATGGAGTCTTCGCTCAAATCCTTTAATGATTATGTTCTCTACAACATGAATTTTATGATGAAAAAAGTTGCCTCCTTCCATCCAACACCAGTTTTTACCTCCACCACCATCAACCACTGTTGTGCAACCTCACCCTAAGGTTCCTGCACCAATGGTTCCTGATAGAGGGCTATCCAAAGAGCATAAAGATCTAAAAGCTATTCATGAGTTGAAGGGTCCAATGACAAGGTCCAAAGCCAAGCATCTACAAGAAGAGATGGCCAAGAGAATCAAGGATGGACTACTCATCAAATGCAAGGAAGGAGAAAGCCACAAGGAGCTGAATTGGAGCATATTGAAGATTGTTGAACAGCTCGCTTAGCGTGAATGTCGTGTTTAGCACAATTCCTTTTGTAATTTTCATAATTATTGTAATTTTGATAATTTTTGTAATTTTGTAATTTCTTTTTTATTTGTGTAATGAGCCTCAATATGGAATAAAATAAGCTCAAACTATGTGTTTTTAGATTTTATTAGAGGCTTCACTCTATAAGTAGTCAAATATTGCTATATTTGGATAACTTTGATTAATGAAATTAAGCATTTGCTTAAATTGAGAACTTAGCCTCTTCTTGGTTCTTGATTGAACCCAAATCGATTCTTATCAAGGAAACTTTCCTTTGGTTTATATCAATTTAGGTGCAGTTTAGGTGTAGTTTTCGTTATTATTTTTGGTTTTTTTTCTGAAAAAATAGAAAACTAAATTCCTTTTATTCTTGCTTGTTTGTGTTTAATTTTGTGTCTCTTGTGTGTTTTTCTAAAAGCCTAATTGTTTCGAATTTTTTTTCTCTTTTTGGGAATGACATATTTACAGATCCCCATGAATTGGACCAAATGTATTATGTGGTATTTACATAAGATTGTCTTACATTTGCCTTCAATTACCCTATCTTTTTGTTAAATTCATAGTTGTTTTGAATATGGGTTGTTCTTCATGTTCTTCGTGTTCTTCATAAAACTCATAACACTGCTAAAAAAAATTTTAGTTTGATCTTTAAAATTCTGTCTGGAGAGTATTGAGGCGTTTGTGCAAATATCAAAAGTTTTTGGTCGTAAAAGAGAAAATACGAAGGATCAAAGAGAAAATATTCAAAAGTATTTTGGAGTCAAAATGAAAATATCAAAAAATATAAGGATTTAAGTGTGAAAAAAACAAAAAAAAAATTACAGTCAAAATTTAACATCCCTCTCTCTCTCTCTCTCTTTAGTGTGTATTTATTGTTGTTTTCTACTACTTTCTTTTTGCATAATTGCAGTGGTTTATACTTTGCCAAATTTTTTCTTCATAATTGTCTTTTTGGCATTCCTTTTGAGTAGTACTTTCTTTTTGAGCTTTTATTGCTTGTCTTCTAAACTTTCAAGGTTTATCTTAGAGTTTTCTTTCTTCTTTACCTCTTAAGTTGAGTTTGGATTTGTTTCATCTTTCACTTTGGTTACTCCTTGAATTGAAATCTTTGGTTGATTTCAAGGACTAAAGAAGATTTAGTGAGTGGAAAAAGACAAGAGTGAAAATTATAAAAAAAAAGTCTTACAAGTGTGAAATTAATGTTACAAGTTGGTAACCTGGGCTTGACAGGCCATGGTGTAAAAATCATATTGGGCTAGGTCAGGCTAAATTTCTTATGGGTCACATCGTCCATCCTAGCCCATTGGGTTAGCCAAATTTGCCATGATATATATATATATATATATATATATATATATATATATTTGCCTAAATTTATATAACTTTGTTAAAACAAGTAGTAGTAGCACTCCTCAACTTTCAATAAAGTTGAGTAAATTAGAAAGGATGCCTTCCAGGTGAACATGGGGAATTGTTTCAATAGAACGCTTAAAAGATTTAACCTCTTTAATTAGCATTCTAGCTGAATTCATTATTTGAAAGGTCCAACCTATTCAACATACTACTTGGGTAATTTACTTAATGAAATTCAAGCTAAAATCCCAAAGCTTGGCCAAATTAATGTCCCTTCCCTTTGAGATTGTTGTGGCAATATTACAATCTGAAAAATACTCACCACTGATTTTCCTCACTTCTGGATGCAGTGCTACACTGCTACATTGCATGTTGTTGCAGCTCCCTTCAGTAAAGGATGGAGAAGAAAGCAAATATGGAATATCAAGCCCATAACATATGGAGGCAATTATTTCAAGAACTTTTAAACTATTTTCAAGAATGTGCTTATTTATATATAGTTATTTAACTGTTCCAAAAAAAATCAAGAATATGCTTTTTTAATTAAAAGATGTTTAAAAAATGTACATATTTTTTAAATAAATAAAGCGAAATTGCACTAATATTGGTTTTAAAGAAGAAAAATTACATGTATTTACCATTTTAAATGTCCAAAAGAATATTATTGCTATTTTATCAATTATATAAGTTCAACTATAAGTTTAAGTTTAAGTTTGTTTGTCTAACTAAACAAACAATCTTGGACAAACATTTAATGAATAATTAAACTCAAATAGTTTACCAATAAACTCATGTTATTTGTTCTGATATCTATGTTCAAATATCATATTTGTTTAACTTACCAAATATTTAATGAATAATCAAACTTAAATAATTTACTAATAATTCATGTAATTTGTCCTTATATCTCTGCTCAAATTAATATCATATTTGTTTAACTTACCTGTTGGACATTTTTAAACACAAATCTACCCAACGTATATATCATACATGCATAAATCATACAGAAAGAGCCCTATAATCAGAAACTATCATTATCTGCATGGAAACTACTTTAATAAAAACAAAACTACTCCATCCATTTCATATTATTTTTCTTGCAAAAATATAAATGTAACAAATCACTTAACAACGAATTGCACGAATATTATACGGATAAGTTTTATTGGAAATAAATTTCCAACTTATTAACCCCACCATTTATTGTAATGCGCCTCTAATTGGTTAAAAGAGCTTTCATTACTTTGTATATGTTACTACTTTCGTATAAAACAGCATGGCTCTATTTGTCTTAATTAAGGTAATATACACATCTTAAGAAAAATATTAATGACATAAAGTACGGTGATGACAAAACGACCATTTTGACAAAATACCTTTATTAAATTATTAATTAGAATATAGTTGTAAATATATTTATACAGATCTAAAGAGACATAAAATATACGCCAGATGGAGCACTGGTGAAAACACATCCAAAGTCAAGAGTTGATATTGCAATCAAGAACTTTAAATTACAAAGGGTGCCTCCAAGTGAACATGTGAAATTGTTTTTGCAAAGATACTTGAAGGATTAAGAACATGCTTGAAGGGTTACAAAGTCTGAATTTAATATTCAAAACTCCCAATCTATTTAACATAGCTATTATTTTCTTTTAAAACACTATATATGCATGTACAAAATATAAGATTAATTTTAACACCTAATAGGCTAAAACTATGTTGAGGATCAAATTGGGCTTATTTCATCGTAAATCAACTGAAACTTTTCAAATTAGAGATTGAATTCAAGGAAAATAAACAAAGAATACTTTATTCACTATCCAAAATTTAACCATTTAAAGAATTCCTAAACAGACCATAAATTCACACGATAGAGCAATGTGTGGTAGAGATGATTACCAGCCAGCAAACTAGTGTGAGGAAAAATATTGGTGACGTACAATAGCTCCCGGATGAAGAGATTGGCGGCAATATCTACCCCATCTTCCTAATCAACATGTAATAACAAACAAGTAATTTAATTATAATATACCACAAAAAACTAATGATACGACAAAACCATAGAGCCATTTTTACTGACAAATTACAAGAGAGAGAAGAATCGCCAAAAAAAAAGGAGAAAAGACTCAAATAAACAAAATTGTCTTATGATTGTATTGTTAAGCATTCTCAGAAACCTGATTGGCTACAAAACCTACTAAAATCTAGGAGTTAAAAAAGTTAGTAACTAATAGTTACAGTCATTTTCGTAAAACTTGTTAATAATCACCTTCTGAAAATATATATGTAGTTTCAACTTGCAGATATTATATAATGAAGCAACCTATATAATTGGCAAGAGATAAAGGGATTAAAAAGAATTAGTTTAGTGTGTGCAGACGACAAACGCTATTAATAAAAAACAAGTAACTATAAGTAAATCCATAAACATTATTTGGCTAGCTAGTGAATCGTGATAAAATGATTTAATCCCAATGAATATATAGTGAGTGAGAAATTAGAATAAACTTAGTGCAATATGTCTTTGTAAAAAACAAAGACTAACAAACCAATATTTCAAAAACTAGATTGAGCATCAAACCAGCAGATGAAAGTTCGAAAAATGCATTACCTTGGTCCAACCACGGTGTGCTCATATGAGGATAAAAACAAAATTTTTCGATGCGAAAACATAGACCATCCATGCACCTCATATATGTGTGCTTAGGAATTACTCATTGAAACACGTTAGGGTTTTAGAAATACCTTTACCACTTGAAGGCTCAAAGAAGATGACGTCCTCCAATGGTGATCCACACGGTTATCTCCTTCTTGCAAGTGAGAACTTTTTCTCCTTGATTCCTCCTTCTCCTTGGTGGCTTGCTAGGCGCATGCAAGGTGTGAGACTTTCAAGTATTTGCTTTCTTTTCTCAAGACTATAATGGTGCCTTGAGGTTAGGTGAAAGTGCAGCAAAAGAGGAGAGAAGATGAAGGAGAAGAAAAGCTAGAACTTGGTTCAGAACCAAGAGAGGAGGGGTCAAAATTTTCATCTACTAATCCTCCCCACATAGGCGCCTATTTAAGGTGAGATGAGATTATTGCATTGCATTATCTTCTCACTCCAAATCAGCCCCAATTTGTTGGGATTTTTGAAATTCAAGATGTTACTAGAACATACTTGAGTTTGTGATGACTCTGAGGCCTGGCGCGGATGGTGCGGGGTTTGGCGCGGTCAGCGCCAGGGTTTCTCAGTAGAAAACCACGTTTGTGATGTGGCGCGGTTAGCGCCGAGTTTGGCGCGACCAGCGCCACAGTTCTGGAGTGTGGCGCCGGTAGCGCCAAGGTGACACGGGCAGCGCCACAAGTCCTCCAAAAAATCAGTTTTCTCTGGAAGTTCACGCGGTCAGCGCCGTATGTGGCGCGGGTGGCGCCATTGGTTTTAAGCCAGTGCGGGCAGCACCATTGGTGGCGCGAGTCGCGCCGGAAGTGCCCTAGAAAACCATTTTCCTCTGGAATCCAGCGCGGTCAACGCCAAGTGTGGCGCGGTTGGCGCCACAGGTTCTGGAAAGGGTGGCGTGGTTAGCGCGGGGTGTGGCGCGATCCGCGCGGGACCTCTGACAGAGTTGGTATAAAAGGCACAAGTCGCGATTTTTGAAGGGGAGAGCTTCTTCTTCTTCCTTGGAACGTCCCACCTCCATTGTTGAAGCTCCAAGCTTCATTCCTTCACCATAGTTCACCAAAACAAGTCTCGTTAAACACCAATCTTGTGGAAAACATTTAGTGAGCCTAAATCCTTCATCCATTCTCCTTAAAAAACCCCAAATTAGAGGATTCCTTTCTCAAAGGAAGTTCCTAAAACTTGAGTTCGGCGAGGAACGGCGGTGATTCGTGGGCACCCAAGCTAGGGGGAGTCGTCCTTGGGCCTTCCTTGTCATCTTTGAGGTAAGAAACTCAAGTTTCACCAATTAATTTGTGAGTTGGGGTTTTGGGTGAATAGTGACCCATTTGTGATAGAGCTAAAATTAGCCTTGGGTCCTTTAGAAATAGGTGTTTAGAATGTGATGTAGATGAAGGATTAGCTCTCATATGTGAATTTGGTGAACTTTGGTTTATTGGCTCTAATTAATGCATGTTTTGTGGTGTGCTGAGTTGCCTAGCCTTGTGTTGACATGCAAGAGCCTTGGTTGATGGCTTTGATGGCCTTAGAGGGCTATTGGAACGATGCTTTGTGTGTGGAAGAACCATTTGAGCCATGGGTGAGCCTTTGGTCGGTTTAGAGCTTCGAGCTCCCGACGTTGGCTTGTATCGGTGTCTTGCGATGACACTAGTGCTTTGGCTAGGCCAAGCTAGACCATTGAGGGTCTCTGAGTGGTATAATTGGTTGAACTCTGATAAACCTTAGGCTAGACGACCTTGTGGTTTTGGAAAGGATTGTGAGTCCTTTCGTTGAAACGGTTGAGAACCGTGTTATGCTTTATGCCTTGT